>JADRCH010000287.1:586633-633749 GCA_019843965.1 Rhynchomys soricoides
AAACAAGAGAGAGGTCACGGTAAGACTCGTTTTCTAGAGTGATGTGACTTGAGGTGTTCCGTGCTTTAGCATAGGACATGCAGAACTGGGACTAAGTGGGCCAGGTAAAAAGCCACAGGTCTTGGATAGGAGGGCTACTGTAGAGATGCAGTCAATCAAAAGGCATCGGCTGCCAGACGACGAACTTTGGGGAAGTGATTGGATCTTGAGGTCTCTGACATAAACAATGGATGAAGCCCTCCCTGGAGTCACAATATGACAACACTGCTGGGAAATCTGAAAAGTAGGATCTTGTTGGAGGAGAGAACCCTAAGAACATGCCCTGCGACGACCTTGTTTTGTTCCTTGCCTGCTTCCTGTCTGCCACAGGATCCTGGTGCTGAGGCATTTGTACTGTCAGAGGCCTCAAGCAAAGGGACAAGCCGACCGTAGACTGAGACCTCTCAATCATCTTCTTTTAAATAAAAAGGATTCACCAACATGTAACCTTTAAGGAGAAGAGGCAAATTTTAGGTGCTGTTTTACTATACTCATTGTTTATTCAAAGGCAGGAAGGCCAACTCTAAAAGTTTCAGTACGCTGTCTCCTAGCTTCAAGTACTTACAAAGCTATGCTCCCACCTTTACTTTAATCCCAGCACTCAGCAGAGACAAGAGAGACTTCTCTAAATTCAAGGACAGACAGACAGAATTATGCAGCAAGTATTATGAGCCAGCCAGAACTACAGAGGAAAAATATTTAAAACTAAGTGTCTGTAAAGTGGAGATCTACAATAAAAATCAACAACTAAAAAAGAAGCAAACATTTTCCTGGTCTAAAGAAAGGCTAATTTCCTTGGATCAACATGGAGATGTAGTATAATACACTGTTGAAAGAAAGCCCCAACAGCTCAAATAGGAAGTTGCCAGAAAGCTCACCAATCATAGGACTTCAGCTTGTGGTGATCCTTCAGACTCCACTTCTCCAGTGCTGGAGAGACAGGGAGGACTACCGAGCACACTTGATAAGATGTTCTCTACACAGAAATGAAAACCAGAATGGTACCAAACTTATTTGAAAAAGTAAATGCTAGAAAAACAGAACCGTGTTTAAAAGTATATGGGAAGAGGGGCACCTAAAGAGATAAGATAGCTTGCCTAACTTGTATGAGGCCCTAAATCCTATCCCCAGCACTGGGGGAAGGGGGTGGAACAAAGAGACAAAGGAATGGGTAAGGCAAGCTACTAAACACGTAGGAATAGTAATAAGACACAGGCAGACATACACCTCCAGAGTCCACAAAAAATTCCTCTCCCTTCTTTTTTGAAAATATTTCTGCTAAACAAATTCTTAGGCACAGAGAAGATAGGCTTTACTCCTCTGTGCCTCAGAAAACTACAAAAATCTATGAACTCTCTTCCTGAATGTTATACACAAGACAAGATTCATTTATAACTTCAGGGGACCAAATAGCCTATGAAATCCACTCAATAACGCCATGTTAAGAATCCATTAGATAGGGCTGGAGAGATAGCTCAGTGGTGGTTAAGAGCAGTTGTTAATGAGTTCCTAGCACATGGTGACTCATGACCATCTATAACTCCAGTTCCAGAGGACCCAATAGTTTTCTGATTTTAGCACCAGGCACATGTGTGATGCACATACATACATGCAGGTAAAACTGGCAATAAGCTGGGGACTCCAGTGTAATTATTTGAATCGTGGCTTTCTAAAATACAGTTCTGAATTAGAAAACCAATCAGTATAATTTACATACTAAAAGCAAAGGAACTGTAACCCCGTGGCAGTGGTAGAGTTCAAGAAGAGTGGATATGACTAACCAGACAGAAACTTTTGGTTAATGGAACTGTTGCAAAACCAGATTCCAGTTCTGCTTCCTATTCTACCAAGGTGGGAGGAGTCTTAGCTGTACACTCCTGCCACCATGGAGACATGTGCCACGTCACCTTTCCCTGAGCTGTAAGCTAATAAACCCTTCTAAAAAGAAAAGAGGTGATAGCTGCATGACTCTTATTGCTTCGTATACTTAAAATGGGTGAATTTTATGGCATGGAAACGATATACAATAATTTTGTTAAAAAAAGAGGAGAAAATTTATAGCTGCTGAATACACGTAATACAACTTAATTGTAGTTGGGTATGGTGGTTAATACCTATAATCCCAGCATTCAGGAAGAAGCTGATTAAGGCAGGTTCAAAACCAGCCTGGTCTGCAGAGTTCCCAGCTAGCCAGGGCTTTATTATGAGACCCTTACTTCAAAAAAACCAAAACATCAGACAAAAAGGACACACCCATTAATTCCTATTAACCCAAATCGTAACCTAGGAGAGGAACACACTGAGCACAGTTTTCTCAGCATCCAGCGCTGTGTATCTTCACTACATTCCATTTGCTCTCAGATGTGCCTAGTCTCTCTGGAACCAGCTTTACTATTTATTTTATTGTTTCTAGAGAACAAGAAAGTAACCAGTTACATAAATGAAGAAGGAACTTGCTGGTCTGAGCACTGTCTGAACAACTGGGCTAACCCTTTAGTTTTTAGCATTGTTGACATCCTCAATTACTTACAGTATTCTAGTGTCCTCTGTATTTGTCAATGCCAATTCTGAGCCTTTTAGGGGTACAGATCAGGTTACTTCTTGGCTTTACCTTCCACCTACTTAGCTTACAGGCTCAATTCTACTAAAACTCTGTTCTTTAAATTCATTCGCTTGCTGCTTGTCCTCCAAAATTTTAATACTCTACTCCAAATCCATTTGGTCTTTTGTGGACTTAGGGCTTAAAAAAATTAAAAAGATTTATTTATTTATTTTCTGTATGTAAGTACACTGCAGCGGTCTTCAGACACACTGGAAGAGGACTTCAGACCCCATTACAGATGGTTGTGAGCCACCATGTGATTGTTGAGATTTGAACTCAGGACCTCTAGAAGAGCAGTTGGTGCTCTTAACCACTGAGCCACCTCTCCAGCCCCGGATTTGTGGCTTTAAAAGAGCTCATCTTGTGTATTTTTTGATAGGAATTAACAGGAAGGAAAAGTTAAATAAATAAAAACCAAACAAACAAACCCAAGTCTAATGTGATGTCCTTCCCCAACAGTCTACATTTTTTTACCTTGACTCTTGGTTCATTTTGTTTTGTTTTTTTGAGACAGGGTCTCTCTATGTAGTCCTGGAACTTGCTATGTAGACCAGGCTGGCCTTGAACTCATAGAAATCTGCCTGTCTCAGTCTCCCCAGTGCTGGGATTAATGGCGTTTGCCACACCTATGATATAATAGAGTTATACTGACTAATTCAGTTGGGCATTCTTTCTTGTGGTTGGTACTATATTTTAATCTCCCAGTGATACAACCAAGGAAACTAGAAGTTCGATTAGAGACGACGACAGGGAGAGCTGAAAGGATCAAAGCGCTCCTCAGGGAGAAGGTGGGGGTATGGCTTGCCCTTACTGACCAGCAGGCATGTTATGTGTATACACATGCGCTATACAGTGCATGAACACAAAGGGCAACATGCAGAAGCTGGTTCTCTCCTTCATTCACATGGGTCCCAGGTTATACGTATTCGACTCAGGTCATCCAGCGAGAATGCCTTTAAGCACTGATCCACCTCACTGGCTCTCTCTATTGTTTATGTTTAAGCTAATACATAAGAACAAAGAAATCGTACATATCAATGGGGTACCGTGTACCGTTTTGCTACATGGATCCTAATTGTGTAATGTTTAAGTTAGGTTAAACATAGTGACCTTTTCTTTTCATATTTATTTCTTTACTGTCGAACGTCCAAAATCCTTGTTTCCAGTCTTTTGAGATTTTTTTTTTTCCCGAGACAGGGTTTCTCTTTGTAGACCAGGCTGGCCTCGAACTCAAAAATCCACCTGCCTCTGCCTCCCAAGTGCTGGGATTAAAGGAGTGTGCCACCACTGCCCAGCTAATCTTTTGAGATTTATGGCACATTACTGTTATCTGTTGCACAGTGCCTGTTATTCTTTGCTGAGTTAAAAAGAAAGCAAATTAACGGGCTGAAAGTAAAAATGGGGTACAAATGCTGAAGGTCTGAAGAAGGAGCAGACACACAGAAGCCTCACAGCGAACAGTAGAGGATGGAAGCACAGCATGGCTCCTGAGAAGAGGCTGAGACTGCGAGGTGTGTGAACCCAGGTGGATGCAGGATGAATGAGGACAGTTATACAAGGAGAGCTGTGTGCTCTGCCAGCTTGTGTGTACAAGAGTGCAGGAGAGGGAGCGGGTGTGGAACGAGGAGCATACAATTTTCTGACTGGAGTGACTGATCCTGGAACATACACAGGATAAAGACAGTCAATTGATGAGAATGAGGGACACCAACAGACTGTCAGATCAAGACACCATAGTAAAGAAGAGCCTAACAGATGATAAAAGTTGGGGTTTTAGCCACTAAGCACTTAAAAATGCTTCGCTATTTCATTAGGTAGCTGACCACTTTTTATGGAACACTTCATGTAATAATCAGGATGAGTAGGCACTACATCCCCACAGAAAAGATAAAAGATGCTAAACACCTTTGTCCATGGTCAAGGAGTATTCTGTATGACGATCAACCTGTTGGGTCACATGCTCTTCCAGAAACACATAAAACTAGAATAAGCCTGACCAACTCACACTTTGTGCACACAAAATATGTTAATATAATCATGTTTCAAAATAGCTGAGGAATTACTTTATAGCATTATGAAAGAAAATAAGGGCAAAGTGTTCCTGGAGAATTAAACTCAAGTTAAACTGCCTGTACTTACTGCTGTTATTACTGCAGCACTGAGTTAAATACAGTTCTTGCTGGTACTGAGTCAATAAGGTTTCTTTGCTCTCATGTTTCTCCTCTATTATTTTCTTCTGGTGTACACTGTTTTATCAGTATTATCATACAGAAAGTCATGGCTCATCTTATCCATCTTGCAAGAAAAACACCCCCTGAGTTCAGACTCTTAGAAAGAAGTACCCCATAATTCTGTAGCTTGTATAGCAGCAGCAACAAAAATGCTTTGAAGCCTTAGTTCAGACAACTTCACTAAATGAGGCAAACAAAAGAAATCTGGGCTTTAAATTTCATGAGATCTTTGCTGTTTGAGGCAGCAATTTTGTGAGCTGTTAGATTTAGATTTTCCCATCATGCAAATAGCTGCTAAACATGGTGGTGAAAGCCTCCCTACCAGCACCGGAGAGGCAGAGGCAGGTGGATCTCATGAACTTGAGGCCAGACTACATAAAAAAAAAAACAACCCAGTCTCAAAAGGCCAGTAAAATGCCTCACAGAAACTTCCGAAGCTCTCCTTTCTGCTCACTCCACTGGGACGGTGGTTTATGACTATGGGGCCAACGAACAATCAGGAGGATAAGCTAAGTCAGTTGACAAGGCTCGGCAGATGATGAAAGACTCTGTTAACAGTTTACCACGTCTGACATACATTCCCTGGAGTTTAAGGGCAACTCATGTAAAAGCTGACTTGCCATTCTTTTTCCATCTTACCCCTCTTCGATGGCAACCCGAATGATTCCCCAGACAGCTAACTAAACATACAAAATTTTTTCATCTATGTATGAATTTCTCTCATTTTAGCACATCACTTATTAAATGTACTTATCCATATGTGAAGTGCAAACATACCAGACAGAACTATTCCAAAAATTATTGTGCCTATCCCTTACTTTATAATTTTCTTCAATATCTGAATCTCATTCTTCTAAGTAAAAACTTAAGTCACAGAGTAAGTAACAGAGTAAAAGTTTACCCTCCTAATAATGTCTATTTTGTTATAAAACTTCTTTTACATACCCACTCATGGAAATTCACCTATACTCTCATTTAGGGATCATATGTTTTAATTTAAAAAAAAAATTATGTGTATGGATGCTTTGCCTGCATGTAAACCACACATAAGCAGTCCCTTGGAGGCCAGAAGATAGTCAGATCCCCAGAGACTGGAGTTACAGATGGCTGTTAACTGCCATGTGAGTGCTGAGATGGGAACACAGGTCCTTTGGGAGAACAGCCAGTGCTCCTAACTTCGGAATCATCTCTGTAGTCCCAGGCATTTTAATTTTAAAAGAATATACAAGACAACAAACTGGAGGAGCTGCTAAAAGCAGCTGCTGAAAACATCTTGACCCAGATTATCTACAAACACACTTAAAAGGCAGCTGTCAATGTCATTTCAGATTGCCCTTTATGACTTCCTGACATTTACTTAGGTGGTTAGGATCAAAGGCCATGAAGCTTTATCTGGACTTCACCTTCTAGAAGGGAGTTAATTTATAAAAACTCTAGCAGAATACAAGGGAAATCAACCATTACCAGTCCCGCCCCATCAGGCTTTCACATTAAAAGAGCAATGCTTTTAATAATGACATTAAAACAAGCATAAACGATAACTTTCTATCAGCCAAAGTCACAGGTATGGTCACCCTGATTCCATACCATACAAATGTTAACTAGCCAAAATATCAAAAGAATTATATAATTCTAGGCATATGTAAACTATATGACATAGTCATGTAAAAGACCTAAATCATAATAAAAGCCAAGTGAGATCTAAATATTTTATGCCATATACAAAACCAGTTTTAGATGCATTATAGACCTAAATGTGAAAAAGCAAAATAAAATGCATTCTAAAAAAGGAAAAGTATTTCTATAGTATTGGATTAAGGAAAAGTATGTTATTAACAAGGATTTAAAAAAAAGCAAGCAAGCCGGGCAGTGGTGGCGCACGCCTTTAACCCCAGCACTCGGGAGGCAGAGTCAGGTGGATTTCTGAGTTCGAGGCCAGCCTGGTCTACAGAGAGTTCCAGGACAGCCAGGGCTACACAGAGAAATCCTGTCTCGAAAAAACAAAAACAAACAAACAAAAACAAAAAAACCAAAAAAAAAAAATCCACATTGGCTCAGCTGTTAAGAGTGTATACTGCTCTTCCACAGAGGACCTGAGTTAGATTCCCAGCACCTGAAGATGGTGGCTCACAACTACTGTATCTGCAGCTGGAGTGTGTGAGGATCTAATACCTGTGGCCTCTGCCAGTACCTGTACTCACATGCACTTAGCACCACAGAGACCACACACAAAAATAAAAAATATTTTTAAAAAGGCACTAAGCCTAGCTCACGCCTTATAATGCTAGCACATAGGTAGTGGCTAGAGGACTAGGGATTCAAAGTGGAAGCTAGCAGATCAGTGCTTCAAAGTCATCCTTGACTATCTATCCAGTTTGAAGTCAGCCCAAACTACATGAGACCATGCAGATAATAATCCCCAAACCTCTACAAAAACACTTCAATGAGATATGTTCTCAACCAGCGTGTAGAACACCTGGTAAGAGCACCAAGAACCTTAGAGAGCTTTATCCACCCTTAATAAAGTCATTAAAACTAACACCATGAAGCAAAACCTCCATCTATAAGAACAGATAAAAAAAGGCAAGCAAAACTAAGTTGTTTAAGAACATCACAGTTTTTGAGGCAGCGTCTCACTCTGAAGTTTTGGAACTCCCTAAACCGATGAGGCTTGCCTGGAACTCAGATCCACCTGTCGCTAAGCTCCTGAACGCCAAGGCCTGCACCACCAAGCGCAGCTTCACACCATCAGTCAAGTCTTCAGTAATTACTAAGGAGAATCGTACATCCTTAAGTATGGTGAAGGTCCACACACACACACACACACACACACACACAAAACCAGGTTCTTTAACAGGCAATGTGTTACAACACTCCATATGGCAAAGAGAAAGTTATGGGTAGTCCCTGGCTTCTCAGTTTTCGTCTTTTTTGAGAGGGTTTCACGTGTACCAGGCAGATCTTGAATGGCTGAGCTCCTGCCTCCACCTCTCTGGTGGAATCACAGGCAAGTACCACCCACACAGTTCTTCTCACTGGGGAGCCCGGGTTTTAGGCATTTAAGCAAGCACTCTATCAACTGAGATGACCTAGCTGTATTGCTTTAGCAGCCCTGCCGGTCCCTAGTTCAAGAAGTCTTTAGCACATCTGAGACTACAGGGGAGTGTCATAGCACCAGGCCTCATACTGCTCTTTAAAAGGCAGATTCCTTGACTTTCAGTATTTGATTCAAGAATTTGTTTTTTAAAGTAAATTGCCAAAAGTTACATAAGTATTATTTCAATGCAGCTGTGGAAAACATCACCCTATTCTTTTATAGTGTACCTTTTTAAAGCTTTGTTTTTGTGGTTCTGGGGAGGGAACCCAGGTCTCCCATTTGCTAGGGAAGAGCTGTCAATCAGGCCACACCCCTAAACTCTATTAGGTATAACTCAACAACCTAAAAAAGTTTTCTTACCCAGGTCGATTTGGAACTGTTAAAAGGAGCATCTATTTAAAAAAAAAAGGGGGGAGGGAAGGGGGTTGATTAAAAATTGGGTAACGTAAAGAGACTCTTCCATTCAGCTAACATTTTGACACGCTTTTAGATTTAGAACCTTGCTATCCCCAGGACCTCCTTTTCCTAGCGTACGCAGTTCTTAACAATTCCACTAGGTGTGGTGAGAAAATAGACCTCCCTAGAATCATAAACTGTTATAAGACTTCCTCTAAGATCAAAAGCTCAAGCTTATTTTCTTTCTGCCTTCCTGGCACAGCAAAGGTCTAGCACGTGTGAACGGAAACAAAACCCACAAACTGACTGTATCGACGGTACAGACTATGGGGTAGGTAGAGGTGATCCCCTTCAACAACTTCCTCTCCCCGTGGAACGCAAGTACAGCGGAGTCGGTTGGCGCCCCGAATTACGTTCAAGAGTCCCGGATCATCAAAACTTCAACTTTCCTTTCTACCAGGGTTCCACAAAAGAGGCCCGTGGGGACAGCAAGCAAGCATTTTAACGTGCACCCTTTGGTTGCATAAGAATTCCGGCTTAACAGGTAACAATCACAGAGGAGACAAACGGGATGCGATCGGCTCGACAGTCCCAAATGGCCTTTCGAGATCACAAGTCTGCGGCGCAAACCCAAAGTTTGGAGCACACTCCTTAGGAGTTCACTCGAGAACCGTCGCCACCAACCCAGATGAAGAACGCTGAGAAAATGGGTGCCCGGGGAATCAACACATCCGCATTCAACTCTAGGTAGGCGTCAAGGTTCTCCGACTCTCTCCGGCTTTGTTCGGCACTTCAGAAGACGGAACGACCGAATTTCGGTCTTGAAGACACGAACCTGGGTGTGTTCTCCGGCTGGTTCCCGGGACTTTAGGATCGCCCCGCCCCGGGCGCCGCGCACTCGTTCCCCGGATGGAAGGCGCGGAGCTTCGGGGGAAGCAGCCCAGGGAGTCCGGGGAGGCCGCAGCCCAACCCTTGTCTCTCGGGGGCCGGGAGCGAGGCCCCTGAGAACCGCTGAGGGAGAAGAGCGCGAGGGCGGCCCGCGCCCCCTAAACCCGAGGCCTGCCCCGCCCCGCCCCGCCGTACCTTTGGCGAGGGCTACAGTGGAATTCTCGGTGTCGATGGTGTAGAGGATGCCCTCGTAGCGGATCTCCGCCTTGGAGATGAGGCTGATCTTGCTGCCGATGTAAGGGGTGCCCCCGCTCATGGCGCCGCCGCCGTCGCCCGCTGCTCGCACTCAGGCAGATCCCGCGCTGCGCTCGTCGCTCCTCACGCCCGCCCGCTCGCTCCGTCGGCGTCTCACAGCAGCCGCCTCAGAACCAACATGGCGGCTGCGCCGGCTCCGCTTACCCTCCCCCAGCCTCCCGCCCTCAAACCGCGGCGCGGCGGCGGCGGCGGCGGCAGCGGCGGCGGCGCAGGGCATGCCGGGAGGGCGAGGCAGCGTGCTCTCTCGCGAGACTCGGTGAGTTCTCGGACGGTTTCTGGCTCTCTCCCGGGCGGCCCCAAGCCCGGCTGATGAGACTGCTCGCTTGGCTTGCGCTCCCGAGGAGTTTCGGAGAGACGGAAGTTTTCACGGCACTTAGACGTCGCGTGCAGACTGGAGGAGGGCTCATCCCGCCCGGTGATGCTAACTGCGGCCCCCACCATTTCTAGGCGGGCTGTACTTTGTTACGAGCCCAGTCTTTGTAAGCCGTCGCCTCCTTGTAAACTCATGACCAGTAGCCGGTCTCCGCGGGTCACGGAGCTCTCACTGTCCAACGCCAGAGCAGCCATCTTCGCCTAAGGAGTTTCACACCCCAGGCTGCTGCTCCTGGAGGCGCTGGGACTCTGTCCCCGAAACTCTGTTTCCTTCCTGCTTGATCCGGGCTTCTAGCTTTCAAGATGCTCCTGGTCACTAACTATGCAAGAAACACCAGTCTAAGTGTTTCTCTGCAGCTTTGATCACTTAATGTTAACTCCACTTTCTTAATATCGATAATCTCTCCAATCGGATGCCAAATTGGCATCTTAAAACTTTGCATCCAGAGGTGTAACTGTATTCGCTTTTACTCCAAACTCGTCCCTGTAGCTTGTTCTCGGAGGTAACCATGAACCCGGACCGTTTACTTAGCTACTAAGACCCCACCCCTGGATTTTCTTCTTCACCTCCACTCCTGTCCTAACTGCAAATCTTGTCTGTTCAGCCTGGATCATCTCCATCTGTACAGCTTTATAAGACGCCTCAGTTACTCTGGCCCCAGAATTGTTGGCAGTAACTCCCTAAGAATTCTCTCTACTTCTCTTACCCCGACTAGGTTTTTCTTAACACAGCAGTCGGGGAATCATGTTCAAGCAATAAAAGATGGTGGACTCTTGTTCAAATCAAGTCAAATAACATCCCTCTACTCGGTACTCTCCACAGATTACTTGTTACATAGCTCCACACTGTCCAAGCATCCCTTCTTCACACAGCTTTTACAGTTCATTATACACTGCTCAAAGCCGCCCTAAGAGATGATTTGTTTACAATACTACAGTAGATCTCGATTTACACCCCTCTTCTTGGCTTGCTCCCTCCTTACTTCCTCCTCCCCATAGCATTTACCTCTCCTAGTATGTCTATTTAGTCATAGGTATTTGTCTCCCTTGGCTAGAATGCAAATATTTTGAGGAAGGGTTTTTGGTTTTGGTCACTGTTTGCATCATTCTTGGAGCCAAGTATAGCAACTGGCCCAGGACAGCTGCTCGGTAGACATTTGCTGCAAGAGTGAACAACTGGGATAAGGGCCGAGCACAGGCAGCAAGTAGGATGTCTGATGAGCTGATCAAATGCATGGTGATTATCTGGGTGTTCCAGGAAAGCAGGAGAGATTAATGAGCTGTGCTGTGACTGGTGCACAATGGCTTCAAGGGGGTCCCTACTTCAGCATAAAGTCCTTACCTCGGACTCTCCTTCCCTTTGTAAGTCTCAGACCAAAGTTGCCTTCTCTTGCTTCCATAGTGGGCACATTCTTTCCCTTGTCAGTTTCTATAAACTGATGATATCCAACACCAGCTCTTCATCCTGGTAAGTATAGTCTTTCTCAGTTCTAGAATATGCACTTAGGCTATTTAAATTTAGCCAGGCATGGTGTTGCACACCACACTGGTAGCTCCAGCACTTGAGAGGTAAGAGAATTGTGAGTTCCAGGCTTGAGATACAAAGTGAGACCCTGCAGTCTCAAGAAAACAAAATGAAACAAAAAGACAAAAGTTGATTTTTTTTTTCCTCCTGAAAACCTACATCTTTTTGCCTATGTTGTCCATCTAATGTTCCAGTTCATTAACACATAATAAATACATGTAAAGTCATTGCTAATTCTAAAATTGCAATCATACAAATTACACTTTTTCCTTTACAACTTATGCTAGATACATTATTTAAAAGAACAAAAGTGACAAGAGTCAATATTTTACCAGAGAGGACAAGCCCATTGCTTTCCTCGTCAATCGGATGAGAGCGGTTATGTGTCTTTTCCTGGGAGAAAAGAACAAAAGCCTAATCCTGCCAGGCAGAGTGTTATCCACAGACAAGTGTAGCTTGTGAACAAATGGCTCCTTTGGCTACTTACAGGAGCACGGGTGATCAAAGGTAGCAACATCACTGAATCAAATTGGTTCCAGCTCCCGGAAGTTGCATCTGCTGTGCTCCCTACCAGAACTGTAGGAAGACACTCCCCACAACAGTTACCGGCAGCCGGGATAGAACCCTGGGGAAAGGCTGTGTGTGTGTGTGTGTGTGTGTGTGTGTGTGTGTGTGAGAGAGAGAGAGAGAGAGAGAGAGAGAGAGAGAGAACCTCCTTGCTTTCTGAGCTTCCTGAGATGTGTGAAATTCAGGAGCTTCCTGAGATTAATGCGTGCTTAGTTTGGGGAATCTTCTGAGCCTCTCTTCCACAATGGAAATAGTTATGCAACAGAAGTCGATTATTTAGGTCTAATTGGGAGTTGAACTGGGAAGGGGGTGGTAGCAAGTGGTGATGCACACCTGTATTCTTCTAGAGGCAAAAAAAAAAATCTGAGCCCTGGGCTAGCCTGGTCCACACAATGAGACTGCCTAAAATAAAATTTGGGTGGGTGGGTGGCCCAGTAATTAAGAGCACTTGTTTTTGCAGAGACCCAGCTCAGTTCACAGCACCCATGTGATGCCTAACAACATCCGAAACTCAGAGGGCACCAGGCATGCATGCAGGCAAAGCACTCATACACATGAAATACATCTAAAATTTTTTTAAGCCTTTAAAAAAAATAGACTACAGAAAAGGAACTATTTCCAGCTTTAAAGATTATGTCTTAACTCACAGGATCAAAATAAGTTGTGAGGAATGTTTCTTACTACTGTTCTATGTTTGGTTTTTGAAAATAAATGTTTTGCCCCCAATCCAAGCATTTCGATTCCTTTCTCGTGTGCAATGTTAACTGCAAATTTCAATTGCCAGTTGAGTAGTTGTGTGTGGTGGCTTCTTGTTCCTATGTGGCAGACACCCATGGCTTTCTCATTCACCCATCTGGGCCTCCAGTGTGGTGCAATTATCCTGAAAAGCCAAGATGTGTGAGAGCTTGGCGTGATTACTCTAATGGCACACAGTGTTTTTGCAAACCTCTCAATTCCTGAATAATTGTCATTATCATATTTATGTGTTTAGCCAAATGCTTAATTGGAAGATTCCAGAATGAAATAATGCTACACAAGGAAAAAGAAAACCCCTCAGTCTTTGAAAAAAAATTTTTTTTTCAGATTGAAATACTGCTGATAAATGCATGAGATTAAACCATCACACCATGCAGAAGCAACCGTAATGCATGACAGCCATTCCCAGCCTCTTCCCAGCTGCCTTCCCAGGGCGGCAAGTATGCTTAACTCTTTCTGGTGTCTCTGTCATTGTCTAGATAGTATGCATGCTCTGCTTATATCTCCAGCTCCTTTTCCTTTTCAAGACTTATTTCTGTTAATGTTCATGTACATATTTGCGTATGGACTTGCACATGTGTACAGGTGCCCAAAGAGGTCAGAAGAGGGCACTGGATCTCCTGACACTAGAATTACAGGATGTGGTGAACTGTCTGATATGGCTGCTGCTGGGAACCAAGCTCTACTTCTCTTTAAGAAAAGCAAATGCTGCTAATAGCTGAGCTGTTTCTCCAGAGGTTTTTTGTTCATCTTTCCTTTCTTTCTTTCTTTCTTTTTTTTCTTTTCTTTTTTCTTTTTTTTTTTGAGATAGTTTCTTACTATGTAGCCAGGGCTGACCTCAGGTTTGAACTTCCTGCCCCAGACACCTGAGTGGCTGAGATTACAGTGTGTGCCACCATAGGCAACCACACTGGCTATTCATTTCCATTGGTGTTAAAGATGTGTTTCATAGGGCATATTGTGAAAGTTTTTCCGTTCTCCAGTTACTCTGGCTTTATGGAAGCCAGAGGTCCAGACTGCACGCATGGGAAGATGGTGCTGGCCTCTGCATGGGCTTGGCTGTACTGATGTTATATGACACACCTGGCTGCTGGTAGCATCTTTTGTTTGTATATCTTAGAGCAAGTCTTCCATGCTGAAACCTTTGTCAAGTCTGGTGACCATACTGGAACATATATGAGAATAAGATCATAAATAACTCATTTGGGGACTCTTTCTAGTATGCTTCATTCACTGGGAACTTCACTAGTGAAACTCTAGACGACAAATTTGTATTGGTACTTTTTTTTTTTTTTTAAGTTATCACTGTTATTTATTTGTATGTGTGTATGTATTAATGGATGCCACTTGTGTGCATGTATGTGGGGGTCAGAAGAAGACATTCAGTTCCCTGGAGCTGCAGTTACAGGAGGTTTTGAGGTACCCAATGTTTGTGCTAGAAACTGAACTTTTGAACTGTAGTCAGTGCTCTTCACTGCTGAACCATCTCTCCAGCCCTTTGTTTTTGTTTCTTTGTTCATTTGTTTTTCTCTTTTGGATATTTTGTTTTTGTTTTTTTTTTCTTAAGCCAGAGTTTCTCTATGTAGCCCTGGCTGGCCTTGAACTCACAGAGATCCGCCTGCCTCTGCCTCCAACCGCTCAGTCTCCTGTTCTTATTTTTGAGACCAGATCTCAGCATGTAGTTCAGGATGCCCTGGAACTCCAGATGCCCCTGCTTCAACCTCCTGAGCATTAGAATTACAGTCTTACATCAATATTTTCAAGGGATAACATGTTAGGCTGTCAAAATGCTAGATGAGAGTGATAGCAAGGGAAATCAAATTACAGCCATGTGCTACTTGAGTGTACTGGGGTTTCTAGATTGAGTGACAGCTCAGTGAAGAGGAATGTGGACAGCCAAGTCCTCTGTTATGAAATGTCAGAAACCAGGGCCCATTTGACCTGGAAAGGATCTGTATATGCTCTTGTGTCTGCATGCTTCCTCAGCTAGGGACGAGGGCAGGAAGAGTATGAAACAAAGCACTGAGTACACACGGTTTAAGGAGGTCCTCATGCCTAAGGCACAGTTCCCAGAGAGTGAGCTCTGCTCTAACACACCACTCCTGTCTGGACAGGGACGTGCAGAGCACATGTGTGTATTAGTGATAGCTCTCCAGAGAAACACATCAATAGGAGGGTATATATAGATTTATAAGAAGAGGTTTAGTTAGGAATTGGCTCACAGGATTATAGCGGTCAAGGGATCTCACCATCTGCTATCTGGAAAGCTGGAGAGCCAGTAAAGCATGTGGTATAATTTATCCTGAAGCTGCAGGCCTCAGGATGTCAAAGTGGGGGAGTGGGAACAGAGGTTGAATATGTTTCTAGTTTCTGTGATAAAAAAAAACAAACACTCTGACTGAAAGTTTCAGAGAAGGAAAGGGTTTATTTGGCTTTATTTTCAGATTACAATCCATCATTGAGACAAGCCAGAGCAGGAACCTGGAAGGAACTGGGGAGAAATGCTGCCTGCTGGCTTATTCTCAGGTTCATGCTTAGCTACCTTTCTTACGCAGGACCACCTTCCTAGGTATGGCGCTGCCCACAATGGGCTGGTCACTCCTGCATCCATTAATAATCAGCCCCTACAGATACATTCACAGGCTAATCTGTGTGGGCAGTTCTTCTCAACTGAGGCTTTCCTTCAAACCGACTCTAGTCTGTGTCAAGTTGTCAGTTAAACTAATTAGGACAGGTCTGTTCTGAGAAGACAGGAGGAAGAGGACGCCTTACCCTGATTTGGGGATGGGGTCAGTGGAGAAGATTGGGAGGTTGATTGGAGAGAGGAGAGAGAATGTGAGGTGCTAGCGAAAGAAACATTTTCCTGGGGGAGACAACACACACATCTACTTACCTGGAAGTCACAACAGATCAATGTAATGGTTACACCGAAGTCCAAGTTGGTGAAGTTTCAAGATGTTATTAGGGTTACTGACAGCAGCATGGATGACTCAGAAAAGCCCACTCCAACTGGAGTTGCCTACCCAGCAACCCACAGGCAACTAACAGTCCTCAGTAGTCTCTGCAGCTCAGCTGTCACCCACCCCCCACCCCTGCTCAGGTGTTCACTTCTTTTCTAAAGCTGGAGAGGGACTTTAATCTCCCAAATTTTGACTTTCCTAGACATGACCTTTTCTTCACCTCTTAAGACTCTTGAGTCTATCCCTGCCTCCTGAGGAAAGTGTCACACAACATATGGCATGCCTGTAAACCAAGCCCTGGAGGAGGCTGAGGGAAGGCTCTCAAATTCTGTAGCCTGGCTAGAGAATGAGACCCTGTATCAAAGAAAAAATGTACCTCCATGTGTATGTAGGAGAAAATGTCAGAGCCAAATGTATTCTTTTATGTAATTACTAGTCACTCATTTAAAAAGAAAAAAGAACCCCTGAAGCACAACACAATACCACATGAAATACCGAGGAATCAACGTATGACTATGAGTGGCTCCTTTGCTCGGGCTGGCAAGGCAGCTCATTTAGGTACAAGTCGGTGGCGAAGGGATAACAGGCACCTTGTGGCCAGGAAGGGAATGAGAGGAAGAAGATGGGAACAGGGTTTCACCATGCTCTTGAAGGGCATGTTTCCAGAGACCTAAAAATCCTCCCCACTAGGCCTCACCTCCTACAGATTCCACTAGTCCCAAAAATGGCTCCTTGGGGGAGTCTAGCCTTCACCACAGGTGGACCTCTGTGAGATGCTTAACTTGCAAACAAACTGTAGCACTTGCCTTTCTATGCTGTGGGACTTCAGTGGGTTGGCTAATGGTTGCTTGCACTGACAAAGAGGCTACTCTTTGGCTGGCCTCGAACTCAGAAATCCACCTGCCTCTGCCCCCCAAGTGCTGGGATTAAAGGCGTGCACCACCATGGCCCAGCGAGGCTACTCTTTATTCAGTGCACCGGTCCAATGTAGATTTCCTTCCTACCCCTTCTTACCAAAATATCCAGAAATAGTGTTTTACTAGCACCCAAGTATCCTTTACAGTCAAGGCCACGCCTAAAGTTAATTGTTATGACCTGTCAAAGGAAATGCACATCCAACTGCTGTAGTAATCTCAGCCTAAAAGAAAGCCTGCATGCTGGGCGATCAAGGTCACCATTAGCAATGTTCTTGTACAGGCTTTTTACAAGTAGTCTTAACACTACCTGGGTTGCAAATTCCTGGAACTGGAGTTATTGGTGCCTTTGAGTTACCATGTGGGTGCTGAGGACCAAACGTGGGTCCTCTGCAAGAGTAGTAGGTTCCCTTTATGACTTGAGTCATCTCTCTAGCTCCTTCAACTCTTTTTTATGACAGTCTTTTGTTAGAAGAATAGTAATCAATAGCCAGATATTGGTGGTGCATGCCTTTGATCCCAGTACTGGGGAGACAGAGGCAGGCAGATCTCTGAGTTGGAGGCTAGCTTGGTTTACAAAGTTCTAGGACAGCTAGGGCTACATAGAGAAATCCTGTCTTGAACACTCCCACCCCCCCACCCCCAAAAGTAATCAGTAACTGATTCCAATGTGCATACTTTTGGATACAGACCCCCATACTTCTGTCCATTTCATCTCTTGACTGTTAGCTGCATTCACTGCATGTGGTACTCTATGCTTCTGATTCTAGTACTCAGGAGACTGATGTAGGAAGATGACAAGCTCAGACACAGTTTGGGCTAGTCTTTGAGATCATGACTGCGTCCTGCCCCCAATCTTGATTATGTGTTCTTGAGTTGTTGAAAATACAAATAGTTTGCCAATAGACACAATATCAAATAGAACAGTAGAATGATCAATATATTTTTGCAAAACACTTTCATGAAATTTGTCTTAAGAGACTCAAAGTTTCAAAAATGCAAATTTGGGGGCTGGAGAGCTGACTCAGTAGCACTGGTTCTTCCAGAGGACCCAGGTGCAATTCACACCCTTTAACTCTAGTCCAGGGGATCTGATGCACTCTCTGGCCTCCTCTGGTATCAGACATGCACTTAGCATGCATGCATACATGTGGGTAAAACACTCATACACTTTAAAAAACAACAACAAAAACCACAAGGACTGGAGAGATGGCTCAGTGGTTAAGAGCACTGGCTGCTCTTCCAGAGGTCCTGAGTTCAATTTCCAGCAACCACATGGTGGCTCACAACTATCTGTAATGGAATCTGATGCCCTCTTCTGGTGTGTAGGCACACATGCAGGCAGAATACTGTATATATAATAAATAAATAAATCTTTAACAAAACAAAACAAAACCCAAAACATTTTTGGTTGGAGAGATGACTCAGCTGTAGAGTACTCACTGCTGTCTGGCAGAGTTTGGGGACCAGCACTCACGCATGAGAGCTTAGAATAGCCCGGAACTCCTGCTCTAGGGGATTTGGTGTCCTCTTTCGGCCATAGTGAGCAACTGCAAGCACATAAATATTAATCCCACACAAACCTACATAATATAATTAAATAAAAAATGATGTTGGTACCATAGTCATATGATTTGGTTTCTAGGAATTTCAGAATGTGTTGTAACTAAGCATATGTGGGTATTATGGTAACCTGCTAGAAATTCTCAAGCTTTGTTTTGGGTAAAGAAACTGTGTTTTACAGTCCTACACTGATCGGATAACAGATACAGGGGTAACTGGGATAGTGTTAGTGATGATGGTTGTTATCTGGGGAACTTTTGCCTGTTTAGCCAGCCACCTTATGCTGTTTTAAGGAGACATTCTCATGCCTGGGTTGATTGCATATTCTAGTATGTTCTGTGCTCCGGTGTTCTTGAAAACCAATCACAATAGAGGTCAGTTAGAACTGCTCTGTATAGTTAGTTACAATAAGCTTGGGTCAAGTAAAGTTTTAAGTCTTGGAGACCTCCCTGGGAATTAACATCTTATGTGTTAAAAAGAGACATCTACATGGGTAGCTGACATCCGGGCTGGCAAGTTAAGACATGAATGTTAGGCACGGCACGGCCCCCACCACAGCTGAATACCCCAACCAATGGGGACAGGATAAGTGTACCACAAAGACATGGTCCTAAGGAAGTCCCCACCCCTAAACCCTGATTGGTGGAGTAACCTGGCAGATGTTCCCGGGTTTCAGGCTTAAAAGCCCTGTGCTATTCTGGTTGGGAGTCACAGTTTAGCTCCTGAGTCTGAACTGCCTCCCTGATTGATCAGTCTTGAGGTATGCATTCAATAAATCAGCCCAGTTTAACAGATCAGTGTCTGAATGGTTTGTGGAGGGACTCCCAGACCTCAACAGTGGCTATGTTCAATGAATGAGAGACACCAAGAAATCTCCATCCAAAGATTTTAATTCTCTTGCAAGAGAAATGAGGTATAATTCATTCTCTCTCTCTCTCTCTCTCTCTCTCTCTCTCTCTCTCTCTGTGTGTGTGTGTGTGTGTTTTGAGGGAGTTGTATACATGCATGCAATTCCCTAGAGGGCTAGAAGAGGTCATTGGAGTCCCTGGAGTTGGAGTTAGTTGTGAACAACCTGACATGGATGCGAGGCACTGAACTCAAGTCCTCTGAAAGAACCGTATACCTACCACCTGTCTCTCCAGCCCCCAAATCCTCATGTCCAAACAATTTAGATAGTTCCAAAGGAAAGATATTCTAGAGAGAGAATGGGAAGGACTGAAGAACTACTAACGTTTGGGGACATTTTTGTTCTGTTCTTTAGAGGCACAGCACTAAGCCTGGTTCTTGGTACCAAGCTGAGTGGACAGGACAAGCAAGGAGAGGGGTGGAGCATTGCCAGGTTTTGCTCTGATCCTAGGGGAGCAGATAGGAGGCAGCTTGCAGACTCTTGTGTCCTTGAACACCTGTGTGAACAAGTACAACATGATGATGTCTCATCTCAGTGTTCACAGTTAAACACAGCAGTCCCTGTCTTATACAGCAGGGGTAAAGTACAAATGGAGACCACACACTATGTCTGACTGTGTATGGGCTGGAGAGGTGATGGCTCAGCCATTAAAAGCACTGGCTGCTCTTCCAGATGATCTGGTTTTGATTCCCAGCACCCAAGAGCAGCTCACAACTCTCTGTAACTCCAGTTCCAGAAGCTCCATTCCTCTCTTCTGGCCTCCTAGGACACCAGGCACACACATACACAGGCATGTATACATACATGTAGGCAAAAGCCATACACAGACAAGCCAATCAGTTGATAAATATATTATATCCCCTTTACTTGTGTTAACTATACTTCAAATTGTTCTGGAAAGCTGGGTTCAAAGGTAGACCTCTCAGATCCTTTGCGTTCCGCTTCAGAACCTGGTGAGTTGAAGGGAGACTGCGAGGCCAAGCTTTGTTCTCTTCTAAGCTCTTCCCGCAGCCGCAAACACTCCAGCTATGAACTCTGTCCTCAAAGCAGCCATCTCTGTCACTCAAAATCCTGAGAAAGACGTTCCAGTGGTAACATTGTAACTCTCGGGATAAAAGACGCGGGTGAAGCTCATACAGTCTAGAAATGAGTTTGGTACTTTAGGTATAGAATTCTATGCTTGCTTTGGCTTTTGCTGGACAGACATGAGCTAGAACAGGGGTCAGTCGGCTGGCTGTAGCAGTTGGGAGGATTATGGTTTAAATCCGGCCTAAATACAATGATGCCCTGCTTAACAAACAAAAACAAAGCAAATAGGGGGTTGAAGAAATGACTTAGGGGATTAGAGCACTGGCTGATTTTCCAGAAAAACTGGGGTTCATTTTCCAGTACCCACACGGTGGCTCACAACTATGAGTGTAGGTCTAGTTCCAGGCTATCCAATAACCCTCTTCTGATCTCCACAGGCACCAGGCATGTATGTGATGTGTAGACATACATGTAGGAAAAACATCCATGTACATGCACTCCATATATATATATATATATATATGTATATATATCATATGTGTCAGCAACTCTGGTATACTATACTGGTAAATTGTCATGTCTGAGCTCACTAAGAAACTAACTCTGGAAGCAGGGCTTTGTCCTTACACCCTCCCCTACAAATCCATGTGTGTTTGTGACAGGAAGGGAAGGGAACAACAAACTCCACAGGAGGAAAAAATCCCACCTTCTTGAGAACAACCGAAGGTCACAGTCTAACTCTATTGCAGTAACCAAGTACGGGGTGACTTACAGAACTGACGGTTTATTTAACTCACTCTCCGGGGGTGTGAAAAGTTTAAGAACAGGGCAGTGACATGCACTTGCGTGTGAGAAAGGCTTTCCTGCTGGACTGTGGCATGGCAGAGGGCATCCAACGAAGAGCAGGTGCAGGCACGAGGCAGAGCCACTCTACTTTCTTAGCAGGTCCACATAACCCCTGAGCCTGTAAGACCCACGTCCACTAATGTACTCCGGGAGCAGGGTCTTAACCACTGTTTAAAAGTCCCACTTGGCTCTCATTTAGGTTTTTGTTTTGTTTTGAGACCATTCAGCTATGTAGCCCAGGCTGTCCTTGAGCCAGTCTGGCCTTGAACTCAAAGGGATCCTCTGTCTCCTGAATGCTGGGATTAAGGGCATGCTCCACCATGGTATATCTTCCTTCCATCATGCCCGGCTTCTGGCCTGATCTCTTACTAATTCACAGTGGGGATTACATTTTTCACTTTTATTTTATGGCGTGTGTGTGTGTGTGTGTGTGTGAGCGCGCGTGCGCTCATGCTTGTACACATGTGTACATGTGCACATGTGTGGGTGTGCTCATGCTGCAGACTGCATGTGGCAGTCTGAGAACAAGTAGTAGGGGTAGAGTCTCTCCTTCCACCGTGTGGCTTCCAGGAATCAAACCCAGGAGCCTTGATCCTGTCAACCCTATTTTTACATTTAAAAAATATTTACTTTTAAGTGTGTGTGCCTGTTTGTCTGTATGTGACGTATGTGTAGTGCCCTTGAAGTGCAGAAGAGGTAGTTGGATCACCTGGAACTGGAGTAACAGGCAATGAGTCAAGCAGAAGCCAATCCTGGGTTCTTTGAAAAAGCAGCAAGTCCTCTCGGCTGCTGAGCCCTCGCTCCAGGCCCTTATTCTAAAATAAATATTTTTAACACTGAGTTTCAGTAACCCAGGCTGGCTTTTCTGTTTGGGTTTTTTTTTTCTTCTATGTTGCCCTGGCACTCACTATGTAGACCAGGTTGGCCCTACCTGCCTCTGCTTTCCGAGGACAGAAGGTGTTTACTTCCACACCTGACTTCCAGGCTCGCCTTAAGCTCTATATGTCCAGTTCGTATGTTCTATAAGAGCTGGAACTTGATCTCTCTATTCCTACCCCCAAGTGCTGGGATTGCAGGAGAGAGCCCGAATGAGTTTGTGTGGGAATATTCAAATGGCCATGCTCATTCATCCACATGGAACCTGGGCTGCCTTCATACTGCAGTGGCATATGAAGTGGTTGTGGCAGAAACCTTTGAAAAGAATGTTTGCCAACCTCGGATCTAGAAGGTCACATGCAATGGATGGGCTCCAGAGGGCTTGTAGTCCTTGGCGGCACACCTGAGAGCAGTGCAGAGGAGGCTCAGGGTACAGGCCTTACACCTGAATCTGACTATCATCTTTTCATGTCTGACAGAAGAAAATTCAAGGAGGCAGAAGTGAAATGATTTGTTTTGGCATATGGTTTCTGTAGCTTTAGATTTTTCAAAACTTACTTTTTTTTTTTTTTTTTTTTGGTTTTTCGAGACAGGGTTTCTCTGTGTAGCCCTGGCTGTCCTGGAACTCACTCTGTAGACCAGGCTGGCCTCGAACTCAGAAATCCGCCTGCCTCTGCCTCCCGAGTGCTGGGATTAAAGGCGTGTGCCACCACTGCCCGGCTAAAACTTACTTTTAATGGTGGTTCTTAAAGGCTTTAACCTCCCTTCTAGCCAACCATCCACCAGAGGCAGTGGAAAAGAAACGTTTTCAGGATATGGAGGAAGTGTCTCCAAATTGTTCTTTGGAGCAAATCCAATCTGTGATGTTAGGAAATCAGCTGTTCGGTTCACGGGATTCAGCAGCAGTAGCTTGCTCCACTCACAAATACTTCATGACTACACCAGCAGTCCAGTTCGGCAGCTGTGGTATGACCTAGCAGAAACAGGGAGGCCTCAGCTGAATCAGCATGAGTCAGCAGGAGAGACCAGGAGCCGATCGTTGCTGAGCCTTTCTCAGCAAAGTGAAGATGAACAAAGACTAGAGACCAAGAAGAAGTGCAAAGCTAGCTATGCAAGCAAGCCTCTTCCACAGTTAGTTGTGTCTAATTAATACTCCCTCCAGACATCACATGTCCTTCAGGGTCTTGCCTCAGCACGTGAGTCTGAATCAGCTGACATCACTCTGCCAACCAGCCTGAGTCTGAGGAAGTGGCAAGAAGCCGCCAAAGCACCATCAGAAGTGTTTCGGTGCATCTCTCTCTATGGAGTCACAGCAAACAGCTCAGCTACACCGTGTAAGGCGAACCAATACATGCGTGTGGTTAGCAAAGAATCCTCCGTCATCTATCGTTTCCCGGGCTCGCTTTAGCAAAACATCCTCTCACCTGTGTCTGCTTCGGCGAAACATTCCTTCACGTGCCTGCCTTAGCGAAACATCATCTGACATGACTGACTTTCCAAAGAAACCAGAAGTTTCCAATTCAGGTTTCAGAGAGGTCTTCGTAGTCTTTGGCGCTACCGATGCTGGGCAGAGGGGCACGGCATGGCATCGGGAGTATGTGGCAGAGACTGTTCACGACGCAGCAAACAGGAAGCAGAGAGAAAGAGAAGGGATGGGAAATGACCTTCAGGGGCACACGTCTAGGGGTCAAGTTCTTCCAGCAAGGCTTGGCCTCCCAGACTTCCTGCTGTGTTCCTCAAAGTGAGTCCAGGACAGCTAGGGCTACACCAAGAAACCCTGTCTCAAAAACCCATTCTATATATGTATATAAAATTATAATATATAGTTCACTATTGTAGATATGTTTATTTATTGTTTATATATTATAACAAAATATATAATGTAATATAATATACATGTACAATATAGATTCTATATTGGCACACACACACACACATATATATATATGAATAATGCATTTCTTTTTTATCCCTTCCTTCTCGCACCTATGTCTCACACCTATGGTGCCACCAATACATTACCCAGAATTCAATTTTTTTTTTTTTTTTTTTTGGTTTTTCGAGACAGGGTTTCTCCGTGTAGTCTTGGCTGTCCTAAACTCACTCTGTAGACCAGGCTGGCCTCAAACTCAGAAATTCACCTGCCTCTGCCTCCCAAGAGCTGGGATTAAAGGTGTGCACCACCACTGCCCGGCTCAACATTCTTCTAAATGCTCCAAAGACAAAGAAAATTAATATACTGCTGAAAAGAAAGTGGGGGTAAAAGTCATTTACAGTCACAGTGTCTGCCAGTAGTGACTTTAGGCTTCTTTAAACTCACAGGACCTGGGGCCTGAAGGCACAGGTTTATAATCCCAGCTAATCTGGAGGCTGAGGTGGGTGGATCACAAGTTCAAGGCCCTCAAAATAAAAACTCAAATGAGGGCTGGGCAGGAGGGGCCTTAGTGACAGGGCAGTGCTAGATTCACCCCAGCACTCCCATGAATGAATGAATGAATGAATGAATGAATGAATGCACATGCTAGCTTGGAGATGGCTAGACCAGAAGGACCTAGGGCAGGGATCAGCTCACAGAAGGGCCAACTTCTTTCTGTATTCCTGGAAGAAAGTGTCTTTGTTGTAGGTCACTCAGAGGGTTCAAGAAAGCAGGTAAAAAACGCCACTGGGGCCGTCATGTACACTTTTATTCCCAGCACTGGGAGGCAGCGGCAAGCTGATCTTTGTGAGTTCCAGGCCAACCTGTGTTGTGGGTTGTCCTGAAGCCCTTTGTAGCCTAATGTTAATTCTTGTACTCAGGTGATCTCAGGGGACCCTTCTCCCCATTTTAACCGATCAATAAAGGCCAGAGCTTGTGATTGGGTAGTGGAGGGGAAGGGTGGGACTGGAGGATTGTGAGTGGGGGCAGGGAGAGAAGCAGAGAAGGACTAGAGGGGAAGGAGAGAGGATGGGGGAGGAGGAGGAGGAAGAAGAAGAGGAGGAAGAGGAAGAGGAAGAGGAGGAGGAGGAAGGAGAAGAGGAGGAGGAGAAAGAGAAAGAGAAAGCCATGATGAGGAGCAATGTCCAGGAGAAACCACAAGTAACAATGGGTCTCATAGCTGGGGAATGACTTAGTACAGTGTTAGATCTGCCCAATGTAGACATACAGCTTATAATTATAATAACTACTGGATTATAATAACTACTAGTGTGTTTTTTATACGAGCTTATTTGGGTTGGAAATTCCAGCAACAAATTGGCACCCATCATGGGGCTTAGAACTGAACTAACATGAGATAAAAGTCCACCCCACTTCCTTTATCTAAGTGGAAATCTACATAGTGAATTTTAGCTCTGTCAGGGCTACATAATGAGACCCTGTCTCAAAAACCAAACAGAACAACCCCTCCTGGGTCTCTTTGAGGGCAGCTCTGATTTAAAAGCTCCTTCCCTCACAGGAGGCTCCCACAACAATGTCCTGGATGCAGCCTCCAGGGCCTCTGCAAGGGATAGGCCCATGAAAAACGTTCCGAATTCAGGAAATACAAACTAAAGTACCCATGGCCAATGCGGCTCAGGGATGGTGAGCTTGCCGAGCTTGTGCGAGTCTCTGGGTTCGAGTCCCAGCCCTGCAAATACACAGCCAAGCAATCTCCCACACAACAGATGAACAAAAGCTAATAGCTGTATCGACATCTAGTTGTCAGTCAATTACAATTAACCATTTTTACTCAAAGCCATCTTTCTTAGCAGCTCAGTTGACGCTTTCAGAGACATACATAAGCTTACAATTAAATGTTTAGGTGGGCCGGGCAGGGGTGATGCACGCCTTTAATCCCAGCACTTGGGAGGCAGAGGCAGGTGGATTTCTGAGTTCGAGGCCAGCCTGGTCTACAGAGTGAGTTCCAGGACAGCCAGGGCTACACAGAGAAGCCCTGTCTCGAAAAAAAAAAAAAGAGAGAGAGAAAAAAAAGAAAATTACTCAATTTCCTTATAAAAGCATGTTTTGCTAGATACTATATGTAAATGAAGGGTTTTAGTAATCTTTAAAAATTTTAAATCTATCTATCTATCTATCTATCTATCTATCAATCATTTAAGTGCATTGGTGTTTTGCCTAAATGTATGTCTGTGTCAAGGTGTTGGATTCCCTGGAACTGGAGTTACAGACAGTTGTGAGTTGCCAGGTGGGTGCTGGGAGTTGAATCCGGATCCTCTGGAAGAGCAGTCAGTTCTCTTAACCACTGAGCCAGCTCTCCAGCTCCAGGATTTTTATTAATCTTAAGGAACAACTCAGGACCTTTAAAATAACCAATTATGAGCTGGAAACAGTGGTACATATTTGTAATTCTATTCTGTGGAGGCTGAGTCAGGAAGGTTGAAGTTCAAGGCCAGTCTGAGTTACAATAGTGAATTCTGGTCTGGCCTGGACTACATAAGAGACCCTGTCCCAACAAGCTAAAAAAACCAAACAAACAAAAAAACAAAAAACTAACCAAAGTCTGTCGCTTTAATCAATGTTCGCATTCCTGTCGGTTTCCACTAGATGGCGGCAGAGGACAGTGGTTTGACTGCGGCGTTGGGCTAACTTAGAACGGTCATTTATTTGTTGTGCCACAGTGCGTGTACCGCAGAGAGGTCAGAGGACAACTTCAGCTTTCTCTCTCCTTCTGTCATGTGGATCATAAGGCTTTAACTCGGGCTTTTAAACTTGGTGGCAAGTACCTTACCTGCTGAGGCATTTCACCGTTTCTTTCCTGTAGTTTGTTTTTTCTGTTTTGTTTGTTTGTTTTGTTTGTTTTGAGACAGAGTCTCTCTACATAGCCCTGGCTGTCCTGAAACGCACTCTATAGATCAGGCCCTCCTGTGCCTCTGAGAGCTGCAATTAAAGACCTGCTCACCATGCCTGGCTGTTGTTCTGTTCTCTGAGGCTCAGGTTGGCCTGGAACTCTTGCTTCAGTTTCCTGGATACTGGATTCCAGGGGTGCAACTACCACACCCAGTTTCTTTAACGTTTCTACAGGGGGAGCTTTCTTTTAACCCTTCATCTGTGATTCCGGATCCGTTCCAGTAGCCCTGGAGTAGCCCCTGCCTGTTAGCATTTGCGTTCTGCCCGCGCTCTAACGATCCCACACGAATCCATGAAGCTGGGAGTCTTGATGCAGATGGATGGAGTCCATCTGGAAGTCACCCTTGCTCTTTCTGTGGGAGTCCGTCACAGGCCTGGGGTCTCTGAGTTTATTCAGTCACCGTCTTTGCACCCACCTCGGACCCATCTCAAGTGTACATTAATCTATCCTGGAAGCCCACCTGCCGCTGGGTTTCTATTTAGATCCCTTTGGTGGATGCCGAGCGGCTGTTCAGCATGGATTTGTTTGGATTCCAATCTGTCTGCCTTTTACAGAGCGACTAAGGGCTGATTTACCTCCTCATGCAACCAGACTTTTCCGTATCAGAAGAAAGGTAGGCAGATTCTCTCAAGCTTTTCTTTAAAAAAAAACAAATATATATATATATATATTTTAATTTTTTAAAAAAGAAATGACTGTGTAGCCCAGGCCAGCTTTGAATTCATGTTCCTCCTCCCTCTAATTCTTTTACTTTCTCTTGAGACACCATCTCACTAAATAAACCAGACTGCCCTCGAACTCACAAAGATCAGCTTACCTCTGCCTTCTGAACACTGGGACTAAAGGTATGTGCCACCAAACCCAGCCTGACCCTAGCTCTTGAATTCTAGTATTACAGATGGAAGCCACCTTGTCCAACTCAGTCCACTGGCCAAATTGAATCAGAGGGTCTGGAAGAGCTAGGGTGTTGCTCACTGCTCTGCAGTGCTCATGGCCGAGTCTTCTAGGACCCAACTACACAAGAATCCCTGTCCCGTTGGCGTCTTCAGAAGGAGCTGGGACAGGTCCCACACAGGCAGCCAGAGTGTCAATAGTCCTAGCAGTGGGAAGCCTTGCAGAAGCATACAAATGGCTCAGATTATGGAGACAAGATCTGTGAGGGGCAGGTGTGAGAGGCGCCTTGTTACCTCCTGGCTAACCGTTTCTTTGATAACAGTTCAGCATGCAGGCCTGGCTCCCAGATCCCCAAGGGGGAACCGGCAGTTAGAAAAGGAGCCTAAAGCTACAGTGATTCCCTGCCTAGATAAAAGTTAACAACTAGGGGGGTCATTTTCATTAGCAACAATGTTGTTTAGCAGCATAGTTGACACATTCCTTCTTATCTGTTTCCAGGAAAGGCTAGTTAGAAAAATCAAGGGCAGGTCCTCAGGAAAAAGGGAAAAAAAATATTGATGCTTCATCCCGAGAAACCTAGACATGGAAAGAGACAATGGGCAGGTGTCTGAATTAATGAGTTTGTAAAATGAGTGGTTATACTGTATGTTTGGTTTGGGTTTCTTGAAACAAAAATTTTCTGTATTGTATATCAGGCTAACCTTAAACTCAAAATGTTAGACTCAGGTTTTTTGTTTTTGTGAGGCAGGCTCTCATGGAATCCAGGATAGCCTTAAACTCTACTTGAGTCCCGATTCTCTTATCTCTAACTTCTAAATTCTTCTTTTTCTTCTTCTTCTTCTTCTTCTTCTTCTTCTTCTTCTTCTTCTTCTTCTTCTTCTTCTTCTTCTTCCTTCTCCTCGTCCCCCTCCCCCTCCCCCTCCTCCTCCTCCTCTTCCTCCTCCTCTTCCTTCTCCTCAGATTCTTCTTCAGGGTGTGGTGGCACACACCTTTAAGCCAAGCATTCCAGAGACAGGGCAGGTGGATCTCTGTGACTTGGTCTATATAGAGGGTTCAAAGACAACCAGGGCTATGTAGAGAAATCCTGTCTCAAAAAAAATTTTTTTCCACTCTGTCAGCCAGATTGGCCTTGAGTTTGCAGCAATCCTCCTGCCTCAGCTTCCAGAGTGCTAGGATTACAGATGTGAGCCAGGGTGCCTAGCTGTAAACTATTGTACAGTAAGTAGAAACAGCCCCATAGTTACATAAGGAATCCATACAGATAGGGTAGGCTGTGGTTGCAGGTAGGCTGAAAGGAATGTTTGGACACGGAAGAGATACCCATTCTCTTGACTATGGTGATAGTTTTAGGGCTGCATGCACACACATGTAAAAACTTCATGCTTAAAGTATATGCAAACTCCCCCCCTTTTTCCTTTTATTCCTCCTCCTCCTCCTCCTCCTCCTCCTCCTCCTCCTCCTCCTCCTCTTCTTCTTCTTCTTCTTCTTCTTCTTCTTCTTCTTCTTCTTCGACAGGGTTTCTCTATGTGGCCCTGGCTGTCCTGGAACTCACTTTATAGACTAGGCTGGCCTCCAGCTCAGAAATCTGCCTGCCTCTGCCTCCCAAGTGCTGTCTTTTCTTCTTTTTAAGGCAGGGTCTCTACTGCAAACTTGCCTTGAACTCACTATGTAGTAAGAATCGCCTTAAACTTGCGATCTTTCTGCCTCGACCTCCTGAGCACAGAAAGTGCAAGCTATTAAATGCCCATCTCTCCGTAAAGCTGTTTAAGACTAAAACGGAGATGAAGGAACACCGAGGCCATAGGCATGATGGAAATGACCCAAGTTTCACTATTTAGTAAAAACACATAGTTCTGCTGGGTGTAATGTACAGGAGAGAATGGTGTCTGGCAGCATGCCATCGGCTTGTGGCACATTCTGGATTTGCGATTTTAACAGAGTTTCTTTAACTTCCCACTTTCACCGTCTCAATCTCGGAGGGGATTGAATAACATAATAACCATCGGCGGGGACTGGAGGGACACTGTTCAGCGTTGAGCCGCGGGGAATCATTGCTAGGATCTCACAGAGGTAGGTGGAGAGAGGGCAGAAGAGGGCCCCATGGATGGCCGGGAGGCACAGAGGGCCTGAACAGAAGTGAAATCCAAGACCTGGGAAGCCCGAGGCTGCGGCTCAACAAGTCATCCACCTAACCACCAAAGGCCCCAGTAGCACAGCATCCAGGACTCAACGCGCATGCGCGCAGGAGATGCGCGAGGGTGGAGCTGGATTTTAGGCTTTGTGGGCGTTGCAGGGCAACGAGCCTTCCCTCTTCACCGCGCCTCTTGCTGTAGGTTCATACTTAGCGGGTGGTTCAAAGCTACAGTTCCCTGGCTGAGCCAGGCTGGGTGATCACTGGGTCCCAGGATTATTTGCTCTTGCTTTTTGCAGGAAGGAAGGCTGGGCGTCTGTGGTGCAGGTTGGGATGATTCTTCCCTGGTCCTCTGCTCACTTAGGACTGAGCCTGCAGTCCCATCACCTAAGGACTTCACCTAGGATGCTCTTCCCGTGTGGAGGTGTGGGCTTCAGGCCGAGTTGCAAAAATAGATGCAACACCGGAGTGGTTTATTTCTAGGTGAATTTTCTGTTTAAAGTGGTTGTTTCTTCCTGCATAAGTGAAGGGCAACACCCTTTAAAAACCATTCCTGCTTTCCATGGGAGAGGGCACAGTGGTGCTGCAGAGATAGCCTGAGTTCCGTTCTCAGCACTGACTGCAGAGGGATCAGCCAGCGTTATCTTTCTTTTTGTGTAAATAATGTGGTTGTAAGCACTTTTTCCCTGTGGGATGTTCACCAAGGAATACAATTGTTGGCTATGGTATGTCTAGTTTGAATTTGCTTTTCTATAGCATTCCTATTTAGTTTATTTCCTTCTGTCTGTCTGTCTGCCTGCCTACCTACCTAAGAGGGGGGCTCACTGGCTATAACCCTGGCTGGCCTCAAACTCAATATATACCAAGCTGTCGTTGAGCTCACAGAGATCTGCCTTCCTTTGCCTTTCCAGTACAGGAGTAAAGGAATCCGACACCACCTCTAAGCCTGGGGAGTGACTCCAGAACTCTTACCTGATACCCCTGCCTCTGCCTCCCCACTGCTGAAATTCACAGCACCTGGTTCATGCAGAGCTGGGGATGAAACCCAAGGCCCCATACAGGCTAAGCAAGGGCTCTACCTCCTGAGGCTACCTTTACACTGAGGTTTCAGTTGCATGTCACCTTGCCCAAGGAGTATAACTTATTTCTTTTTAAAAATAATGAAATCAAGCCGGGCAGTGGTGGCGCACGCCTTTAATCCCAGCACTTGGGAGGCAGAGGCAGGCAGATTTCTGAGTTGGAGGCCAGCCTGGTCTACAGAGTGAGTTCCAGGACAGCCTGGGCTACACAGAGAAACCCTGTCTCGAAAAACCAAAAACAACAACAAAAAACAAAAAAAACAAATGAAATCAGGAGAAACAACTTTTGAGTGAGATGTAATTAAAACACAAGATGCAAAAATATATAGACATGCCGGGCAGTGGTGGGGCACACCTTTAATCCCAGCACTAGGGAGGCAGAGGCAGGTGGATTTCTGACTTGAGGCCAACCTGATCTACAGAGCGAGTTCCAGGACAACCAGGGCTACACAGAGAAACCCTGTCTCAAACACACACACACACACACACACACACACACACACACATTTTTTTTTTCCAATTGGGATTGCTGACTTGAGCTGTCCAGAGCCCGAAGGCCGAGTGAAGGCAAGGAGGATCTGCTGCTAAAACATTGAGAATGAGCTGTGGTGCGGTGCAGGAATACAGTTATGGTGGCTGCTGGCTTGGCTTCCCTAAAGGAACTGTTCTGGATGTCGGCAGTGCATGGAGACTACTTACAAGAACTCTCAGCAGATACGACAGTTCTCACAAGGATAGCTCCTTTCTTCCCAAAGGAATTTCTTTAGACATGTTGACAATATCTGTTACAATTTTTAGACTGTTCCAGAAAGTAAAGGTTTGCTGTTCATGTAGATACACACCTATAGTCCCAGAACTCTGAAGGCCAAGATTGGAGGATCATGAGTTTGAAGCTAGGTTAGACTAGAGAGTGACACCTTGTCTCACAGAATGAAATAAAGGGCTCGGTGGTTAAGAGCACTGGCTGTTCTTTCAGATGACCAGGGCTTGATTTCCAGCATCCACATGGTGGCTCACACCTATCTGTAATTCCAGTCCTACGGGATCTAATGCTCTCTTCTGGCCACAGTCGGTTAAGCATACATGAGGTATACAGACAGACAAAACAAAACACCCATATGCATAAGATACTAACAAAACAATAAAACAGAGCAGGGCAGTGGTGGCGCATGCCTCTAATCCCAGCACTTGGGAGGCAGAGACAGGCGGATTTCTGAGTTCCAGACCAGCCTGGTCTACAGAGTGAGTTCCAGGACAGCCAGGGCTACACAGAGAAACCTTGCCTCGAAAAACCAAAAAAACAAAACAAAAAACAAAAAAACCACAAAAACCAATAAAACAGTTGAGTCTGGAACTCAAGTAGTTGAGTTACTCGCTGCCTCCTCCTTTCTGCTTTTGAGGATGGTTTCCTAGTTGCCTAAAAGTTAGTCTTCTCATAGAAACCTTCAGATGAAGATGTAGAACTCTCAGTTCCTCCTGTACCATGCCTGTCTGGATCCTGCCCTGCTCCCCCCTCGATGATGCTTAAGCTATGACCAGTGTTGTAGCCAGTCTCCTTCTGCTGCTTGTGAATCAAGATGCAGAACTCTCAGCTCCATCTCCAGCACCCTGTCTGCCTACATGCTGCCATGCTTTCTGCTGTGACAATTACAAACTAAACCTCTGAACTGTAAGCCAGCACCAATTAAATATTTTCCTTTATAAGAATCACCCTGGTCATGGTGTCTCTTCACAGCAATGGAAAACCTAAGACAGAGGTTGAACCTAGGGTCTTGTGTAAGGCAGACAAAGGCTCTACCACTGAACTGTATCGCCAAGCCCAAGCCCTAATGGCCTGGCCTTGAACTGACTCTGTAGCCCACACAGGGTGCTCTCTAGATTCCAATGAGAGATGTGCTGAGCTAGATTTCAAGTGACATAACCTTCAGTAACGCCAGCTGCTCACACCATAGGACACTGGGAGAGGAGACCCAGCAGCAAACTCCATCTCCACAGGGTCTAGGATCACTTGGGAGATGAGCCTTTTGGCATGCCTGTAGGAGAATTACCTTGATCACATTAACTGGTTTTGGCCATCTTAGTTGTGGGTGGGCCCATTTGTCAGGGGATCCTGAACTGTATACAATATATACAATAGAGAGAGTGAGCTGAGCAGTGGCCGGTTCGTTCCTCTCTGCTCGTGTATGGATGCCATCTCGCTCCAAGTCTCTGCTGCCTCGATTTTCTTGCCTCAATGGGCTGTCCATGTGTGTGCTAAAAAACCCCTTTTCCCCCTTAAATTACTTCTGCTACAGTATTTTGTTACAGCCATAGGGAAAGAAACTGAGGTGGGTATTTTATTTTCTAACTTTAATTTTTATTATTTTTATGTTTTATTTTATGTGTTTTGCTTGTATATATGCCTGCGTACTACATGTGTAGAGTGCCTGTGGAGACCAGAAGAGGGTGTTCGATTCCCCGGGTCTGGACTTACAACTTCAGCTGCCCTACGAGTGCTTGGACTTGAATCCCAGTTCTCTGGGAGAGCCAGTGTTCTCTCCAGCCCCAAGATGATAAGTTTTAAACTTCTTTCCCAAGATACTTTTCTGCAGAAGGTTTTGGTGAGGACTGGAAGAGCCTGCATAGATATTTCCTGGTGAATAGAATAGAATTCCTAGTGCTTGGGAAGAGAGGCGGACCTCTGTCGGACAATGTCAGCCTAGTTTATACAGCTAAGTTTAGGTCAGCCGGGCTACACGGTGAGATCGTATACTAGAAAACAATAAAAAGAATGGAAAGGAACTCTTGCTGTTACACAGTGCAGCCAATTCAGCAGTCTTCTTTCTGTGGTCCTCAGCCTCAAGAATGGAGCCATAAAAGATGATGAGTGTGGGCTAGTCTGAGGTCGAGCATAGTAGTAATGTACCTAAAAACCCAGAACCGGGGAGGCTGAAGTGTAGGATTGTCAATTCAAGGCCAGCCTGAGGCACCATGTGAGACCCTACCTCCAAAAACCCAAAAACCCAAAAAACCAAAAAACCTCACAGGTCAAGAAATGTGTGATGGTTTGTATATGCTTATCCTAGGGTGTGACACCATTAGGAGGTGTGTCACTGGGGGTGTGGGCTTTAATGCCCTTGTCCTAGCTGCCTGGAAGCTAGTCTTCTATTAGCAGCCTTCAGATGAAGATGTAGAACTCTTAGCTCCTCCTGCACCTCGCCTGCCTGGAAGCTGCCATGCTCCCACCTTGATGATAATGGACTGAACCTCTGAACCTGTAAGCCAGCCCCAATTAAATGTTGTCTATGAGTTGCCTTGGTCATGGCGTCTGTTCATAGCAATAAGACCCTAACTAAGACAATATGCATACTTGATCTTCAGAATTATATTTTAATATGATTGTTATTATAATACACATGCATATGTGTTCGCATGCACACACACATTCTCATTCCTTGACTTCACCCCCTCCCCCCATGACCCGATGAGCCATCTCTCTGGTCTCATGGAATCTTTGCCTCAGCTGTAAAGAGATGAACACAGCCATCAGAGCCAAAGAGAAGAGAAGCGAAGCAAAGGGACCAGAAAGCCAGAAGACCAAGGATCCCACAAGATGTATGTTCCTGGCAGGTCCAAGGCAAGGCTGAGAGACAGATGGTATCAGGAGCCTTGGAGGATGCTCACTGATCTCGTAGAGTTTAACAAACAGACCCAGCTGGTGTAAAAGGATGTGGTCTGAGAGAGGAAGGGTCCCTCATGCTTGTCCAGTGGGCACTGGCTGAGTACAGGCTTGTCTTAGACTCATGAGGAACTCTGGCTTAAATGTGTCAGTGCTATACTTAGGATCCTGAATGTTTTTCCAAAGGCTCCTGGGAGAAAGGTTCCCTTCTCAGTATGATGCTATTGGGAGGGGCTGCAACCTTCAGGAGGTGTGGCTTATGGTGAGGACGTTACGTCATGTGGAGTATGTCCTGGAAGGAGACATTGGGCTATCTTTGGTCTCTCTTTGGCTTTTGTAGTTGTCATGAGATGAGCAACCCCCTCTCGACTGTGTTCTTGCTGGGATGGCTCACCACATGCCCAAAGCATCAAACCCTTAGGTAGCTCTCATTTGTCTATAAAATAAATCTGAGACTACTCTCCTGTTATTTACTAAACCAGCTTCTTTAGCAAAAATAGTTTACTTCAGTTTGTTTGTTTGTTTTAATTCTCTGGTCAAAAAAAAATTTCTGGTTTCGTTGGAAACTCAGTTGTGTCATGTGATGTTTTTCTGGAAGCTGCCTGGTGAAAGGGCATGTGATGTTTTGCTGGAGCGAACGCTAGAGAGGCACATGCTGTTTGGAAAGAGTATAAGTCGAACCCAACAGACAGTGGGCAATGCTTTGGCATTGGTTGGCCTTGCAGCTCTTTGCTGATCTTTGCTTGTTGTGACTTTGCAGAGAAAATGCATCGAAAACCTTCTGGTGGCATTCTGGTTGCTTCTTGCTACTTCTGTGGACTATGGTAGATGGGGAGTCTCATGTTTTTTTCTGGATCGAGCCACTTGCAGAGTGGACTAGACTGCTGCTGCTGATTCTTGTTTGGTGTTTTGGTGGTGGACTGGACTGCTGACATAGAAAATTGGAATTACCCCAAAGAACTATTTCTAAACAGGTCCACAACCCCTGTTTCCTATTAACCTTTCTTTCCCCCTTCCTCTGGTGGGTGGTGGACTGGAAGGGGGGTTAAAGTGTTTAAGAACCACCATTCAAGTAGGTTTAGAAAAATCTAAGCCAGCACTGTGCTTTTATAATTTTTCCTCGTTTTTCAAGGGCTAATTCAAATTCATGCTTTATCTTTGCCAAAGTCTTTTCAACTCAGCTTCAAATATTTCTTGTCGATCAAGCAATTTGTTCATATTTCACAGTGCCTTTTGCTTTACCAGAGGACCAGAGTTTGGTTTCCAGAACCCACATAGGGCAGATGACAAAGGCCTATAACTACAGCTCCAGGGCAACTGGCATTATCTTCTGGCTTCTGTGGACACACACACACACACACACACTCACACACACACACACACACACACACACAAAATAAAAATATTAGTTAAAAACTATGTGTATGGGTGTTTTGCTTGCATGTATGTAGATACACCATGTGCTTGCCTAGTACTCATGAAGGCCAGAAGTAGGTATTGGATGCCCTGGGACTGGACTTACCGACAGTTGTGAGCCATCACATATGTGTTGGAAACCAAACCTGGATCCTCTGGAAGAGCAGCCAGTACTTTTAACCACTCAGCTCTCTCTCCAACCCCTAAAAATCTTATAAAGTGATATATCTATTTTTTTTTTGGTTTTTTTGGTTTTTTGAGATAGGGTTTCTCTGTGTAGCCCTGACTGTCCTGGAACTCACACTGTAGACCAGGCTGGCCTCGAACTCAGAAATCCGCCTGCCTCTGCCTCCCAAGTGCTGGGATTAAAGGCGTGCGTTACCACTGCCCGGCAATATATCTATTTTTTGTACATGAATCTTTCACCTGCCTGTATATTAGTACGTCAGGTTTGTGCCTGGTGCCCACAGAGGCCAGAAGAGAGTGTCAGATCCCTTGAAACTCGAATTCTAGCTGGATGTGAGCCATCATGTGGATGTTGAGAGTGGAACCCAGGTCCTCTTAAGGGTGCAAGTGCTCTTAACCATCAAGCCTTTTCTTCAGCCCTTTGAAATCTTTTTATAATATTTTGCTACCTAGGATCTGGGGACAAGACTCAGTTAGTAGAGTGCTTGCCAAACATACACAAGACCTTGGGTTTGAACCCAGTACTATGAAAACTGGGCACTGTGGTGCATGCCTGTAATTCTAGCACTCGGGAGGTAGATAAGAACTTCAAGTTCCTCCTCAGTGACACAGGGAGTGCTGGGCTAGCCTGGAGTATATAAAAGCTAACACACACACACACACACACACACACACCTAAACATAATAAAAATAAGTATTTTTTTGTGGGGGAGGTGGACAGTGCCAGCAGACAGAAGGCCTGGTAAAGTTGAAGCAGGTTCAAAAACCCCAGGAATTCTCACAATTGAGAATGGTCGTTGTTAGGCCACCTCTTAGCCAGGGTTTACCTGTCCTGTAACATGTAACCATGACACCTCATTTAGAGGAACATGACAGATGGTCACCTAGCATAAAAACTTAGAGTTCTCCATGCTAATGAGGCATCCAAATAGGCCCCAAGTGTTTAGCCAATGAGCTTCCCTTCCTGGGCATCCCTTCCTGCAAAAGGTATTTAATCCCTGGTTCACCCTGAGTAAGTTGTGTGAATTCACATCTTCCATAACAATAAAAAAAAAAAAGTTTGGGCAAGCAAGGACTGTCTCTTTCATCAAGGGTCAATGTGTGTGTGTGTGGGGGAGGCCTTCATAGTAAAGAGCCTCGTCTAAATCTCCTGGAGAAGGCCTCTCTTCCAGCCCCTTTGTCCTTCCTTCCTTCCTTCCTTCCTTCCTTCCTTCCTTCCTTCCTTCCTCCTCCTCCTCCTCCTCCTCCTCCTCCTCCTCCCCTTCTTCTTCTTCGCTGTCCTGGAACTCACTCTGTAGACCAGGCTGGCCTCGAACTCAGAAACCCACCTGCCTCTGCCTCCCAAGTGCTGGGATTAAAGGCGTGCGCCACCACTGCCCTGCTCCCTTTGTACTTTCTGCATTCACTCATAGCAATATCGAATTTTGCCCTGCAGACCCTGGTTCCCAACTCGAGATCCCCAGCATTGAGGCATGCATACTGCCCAACAAGTTTTTAAATCTTGCTTGTTGAGGTTTGGTTTGTTGCTATGTATTGTAGCGCTAAACACTGTCCTCCAAGATCTGGTTGCCTCAGGGAAAAGGAGATCCTCACATACACCAAGTGTTGACCCCGGAGTTATCCCTGACTGAGATGCCTACAGCCTGTAGCTAGGCAGAAGAGAGGTATGCTGGGCGTTGGCTCTTGATCTTGGGGTCTGAGGCAGAGGCCACAATGGGGAGAGGAGAGGAGAGGAGAGGAGAGGAGAGGAGAGGAGAGGAGAGGAGAGGAGAAGATGCCATGGAGTAGGTGAATCATGAAAACATGGCCATGAGGGCTGGCCAGTGGGAGTAAGAGAGGCTCAGGCGGAACATGGCAAGTCCTATCTCGGGGTTATTGACAGGGAAGTGGACAGAATAGCTTGGAGGGTTGATATCTGCCCAGTTTTAGTGCTGTTTAAGGCATATACATATAAAAGTTTTGTACCTTTTCTTTGGAAACTAAATGATCAAAAGTGAGGTAGAGGCCAGGCAGTGGTGGCACATGCTCCAGCACTCGAGAGGCAGAGGCAGGTGGATTTCTGAGTTCGAGGCCAGCCTGGTCTACAGAGTGAGTTCCAGGATGGCCAGGGCTACACAGATAAACCCTGTCTCCAAAAAAAAAAAAAAAATGTGGGGTATAAACTCCCAATTAATATTAAATACTTACCACAACACTTGCTAGCTGGGCACAGTGGTATACACTCAGACTTCCAGAGGTCCAGGAAGCTGAGATAGAAAGATCAATTGAATTTGTGAGTTTGAGACTAACCTGAGCAACATAGCAAGATTCTCATATCAAAGGCAAGCAAACAACATCTTGCAGACATCTGCACAATAAGACAGGTCCAAGGACACCAGCCAGAAATACTGGCAGCCCAAGACCTTCCAAAGTGTTCCTTCTGTCTCAGGCAAGCACTGCTTAGAACTCAAATGGATTTTTCAAACTTTCCTATTAAAATGAATCACTGTTACGAGGTCTCATTTGCCATACCGAGTTCCCTCAGTGCTTTTTCTGAAGATAACTTATACTTTAGCTAGTAAGCTGAAGGCGTTTGAAATGCTTTTACATAGTAAATCAAAATGTTTGAACAGGTTGTTAAGAACGGAGACGCTGTAAGAACGGAGACGCTGTTTTCTGAGTGCCACATCGGTTGAGATGTTTGCTATTCACTGAGTAGAAATAACATCTCAGGCTGGGGATATATCCGCTCAGTGATAGAGAGGAGAACAGTGTCTTGCTGAGTATGGGAACCGTAACTGTAATCTCAGAATTCAGGAGGCCGAGACAGATAGATCGTGAGTTCGAAGTCTGCCGGAATTACATAATGAGAATCTACCCCCAGCATCACACCATCTTTCTCTCTTTCTCTCTTTTGACAGGGTTTCTCTGTGTAGCCCTGGCTGTCCTGGAACTCACTCTGTAGACCAGGCTGGTCTCGAACTCAGAAGTCTGCCTGCCTTTGCCTCCCGAGTGCTGGGATTAAAGGTGTGCGCCACCACTGCCCCACCACACTATCTTTCTAAAAGCCCAATTAAAAACAAAGAGACTGCTGAGGTCCACATGCAAACACCTTTGGCAGCAGACCAATTTCAAGGGTCAGGGGCAGCCATAGATATACCGGACGCTGCTGACCATACAGGGATCAGCCAGGAAGCCCAGCCCTGACAACCACACTGGGAAGAGTATATGGACTTCCTTCTTTTTCAAAATCCATAAAGTCCAGAGAGAGTGGATCAAAGAACTTCCTATAGACAAAGCAATTTCCCCCCAATAGTGGGATTGCATCCAGAGCCTTGAACATGTTAGGCAAGGGCTCTACCACTGAGCCACATCCATGCCCTTGTTTGTTTATGATTAGGTCTTGCGTAGCTGGCCTTGGTCTTGAATTTGTGGTCCTCCTGTGTCTACTGTCCCAATTCTGAGGTTAAATGTGTGCACCACGGTGACCAGATAACTCTTTTTTAAAAATTTATTTTATTTATATGAGTACACTGTCGCTGTCTTCAGATACACCAGAGGTGGGCACCAGATCCCATTATAGATGGTTGTGAGCCACCATGTGGTTGCTGGGAATTGAACTCAGGACCTCTGGAAGAGCAGTCAGTGCTCTCAACCACTGAGCCATCTTTCCAGCCCCCAGCCCCAGGTCACTTTTAACTTTGAACTACTCTTAGACTTTGGGAAAGGTTTCGAGTACACTTGGAGTAGGAAAATGGTCCCACGGTGATTTATCCCTGCCTCGGATCTCAAGTTCAAGGCTGGCTTAGGAAACTTAGCAGGATCCCTTTTCAAAACAAAACGTAAAAAAGAGAAAATAATGGCTAGGGGCTGATGGGATGGATCGGTGGGTAAAGGTGCCTGCTGCCAGCCCTGACACTGACACCAAGTCTGGTGTCCTTCCATCGTGAGAGTAATGAATGCCTCCCATAGACTCCTGAATATGAACACTTAGTCCCCTGTTGGTGGCGCTGTTTAGGGGAGGAGGTGCAGCCTTACTGGAGGAAGTACCTCATTGAGGGCAGGCCTTCAATCCCAGCACTTGGGAGGCAGAGGTAGGTGGATTTCTGAATTCTAGGCCAGCGTGGTCTGCAGAGTGAGTTCCAGGACAGCCAGGGCTCTTCCCGATCACTCTCTGTACTTTCTAGAAGTGTGTGGTTGAAGATAAAATTTTTTTCAGCTTCCTGCTTCAATCAACTGCTGCCATGCCTGCTGTGTTACTATGAACTCTGACCGTCTGGAATCGTAAGCCAAGATTAGCTTTCAGTTCCTTCTAGTCATAGCATCTTACCACAGCAGCAGGAAAGCAATGAATACAGTGTGTTTTATGACTGTGTAGTTCAGGCTGGCTTCTAACTTGAAATCCTCCTGCCTCAGCCTCCCAAGTGCCGGGATTACAGATGTGTGCTACCATGCTCACTCTCAAAAAATATATTCTTAGGAGGTGAGTTTTAAGTAGTCATAATATGGGCTGGAGAGATGGCTCAGCGGTTAAGAGCTTTCACTGACTGTTTTTCCAGAGGTCCTGAGTTCAATTCCCAGCACCCACATGGTGGCTCACAACCATCTGTAATGGGCTCTTCTGGTGTGTCTGAAGACAGCGACAGGGTACTCATATAAATAAAATAAATAAATAAATATTAAGTAGTCATAATATGATAAGAATTTTATTTTACGATTCTATTATTTTTCTATCTTAGAGTATTTTGAGTGATGGAATTAAATAATTTTCTGTTGTATCAAGGGATCCAGGGACTACCTTTGTGCACGCATCTCTGCATGCACCTGAGTTTCCTGAGGATATTTCTCTTTCCTTTTTTAAAAAATATTTATTTATTTATTTATTTATTTATATATGAGTACATTGTCGCTGTCTTCAGACACACCAGAAGAGGGTTCAGATCCCATTACAGATGGTTGTGAGCCACCATGTGGTTGCTGGGAACTGAACTCAGGACCTCTGGAAGAGCAATAAGTGCTCTAACCACTGAGCCATCTCTTCAGCTCTGCTTATGTTTATTTTTTTTGAGATTATAATATAGTTACGTCATTTCTGAGGATATTTTTCTTGATGGCAAACTGCTAGATGGAAATGCCTGTAGTCTGAACGTTGGATACATTGTGAGCTCATTCCTCTCTGTCCCCAAATGCAGATCTGTGGCAGGTCCTCCCATTTGCTCTGCTCTTCCATCCTTCATAGTGGGATTTCCTTGCCCATGCTGTAGTCATTTAACAGTAATTTGATTCTCACAGACTGTCTCCGTTTTCAGAGACAGTGGCTATGCATGGAGACGCAGGCCACTGCAGAGGCTTGGGCGTGGAAGGCTTGGGGAAGGGAATGGAGGCTCATCACAGTCTATGGCTGGCGTCTGTGCTCTGGATGTGGAGGAGCTAAGGGCAATACTCTCTGGGCTGCCCTCTTCACTTCCAGTGGGGGTGGAGGAGGGATGCTTAGTCTCTGGAAATTCTGTGAACACACACACACACACACACACACACACACACACACACAAAACAATAAATCTTAAATTATAGTTCTGACTCTAGTCCGCTTTATGAAGTTGGGACATGATTTCACTTACACATCCTTCATCTTGAAAAAGACCAGATTCTTCACACAGTGGCTTGTTACTGTGTATAAGAAAAACTCTTAGTAGACGTCACTAAACAACTATGCACTGGAGAGCAGAGGCTGTGGGGCAAACAGTGTGATTACTCTACAGGTTGACTGCGTGTCACTTCTGTTTCCTTGTGGTCACGATTAAGTGTCTCTACTGAGTATATTGTACAAATGCATAAGATCAAGCATCATGGGTGTGCAGAGAGCAGCAGGTCCTAAAAATGGCCAAAGTTTCTCTGGATTCCTAGTCGAAAGAAGACAATTATAGACTTCTTTGGTTATTTTTAATACTTCTTTATTTAACATCTTTGAAATTACACTTAAACACTGTATGTGTGGGAGTGCGTATGCTGTAGCACTCAAGCAGGGGTCAGAGGACAACTTGTGGGAGCAGGTTCTTCATCATGTGAGTTCTGGGGGATCAAACTTAGGTCACTGGGCTTGACAGCAGGTGCCTTGACTCCTGAGTCATCTCCCTGGTTCGATATATTTTTAGATATATTTTTAATAATGTGTATGCCTGCACAGACGCAGACACACAAACACACAGACACATAGACAGACACAGACACACAGATAGACACACAGACAGGCAGACATATATACATATGTACGGGTTCTCACAGAGGCTAGAAAAAGGCATCAGATCCCCTAAGGTGGAGTTACATGCCAGGTACTAAATTTAAATTTGCATTCTCTGAAGGAGAATTCTTAATCTCTGAGCCACCTCTCCAGCCCTTCCTTCCTTGCTTTTTTTTTTTTTTTTTTTTGTGATAGAGTTTCACTGCATAGCTTAGGCTGGGTTTGAACTCATGGTAATCCTCCTGCCTCAGATTCCTGAGTGCTGGAGTAACAAGAGTAGACCGCCATGCCCAGCCGGTGGGTTTCTCTTAGATGATTCCTTGACCTTTTCCTGAATCGTGGCAGGCCTCTCTCACATCCGTAACTCCACAGTGAAGCACACGCCCCTCCCTCCCGTGAGCATCACTTTTTCTCCCATTACCTCGGAGGCGCTTGTGGTCTGTGGCAAACCCTTCTGTTTCTTACACCCAGTCCCATTTTCTTTTCCCCTCTTAAAGGACATTCTGCAGGTCTTTGTTCCACCCAAGTCTCCCTGTTGACTGGCTCATTCCCCTCTGTGTACATATTTGCTAGAATAACATCATTTTGGAGTTGAAAAGGTGCTTTCCTTTGTCCTTCTCCAGTGACAGCTTCCTTTTACATTTCCACTTTCTGGAAAGTTTCTTCGAGAAACTGGGCAGGTTCTTATTGTGGAGATAGTCTCACCACACAGCCCAGGTTGGCCTTGAACTCACATCAATCCTGCCTCAGCCTCTGGAGCTCTGGGGTGACAGCCACGCTTTTTCATGTCCCACTGTCATCTTCTTTCTGGAATGTATGTAGTTCAGATTTTAGCCCCTGATTGTCCTTTCTCATGCTCTTTCTTAGCCAGCCTGCATTCTTTTCTTCTTCAAGCTCTGAACAAAATCTCAGGTTTGGGCTAACACCCACAGGGTGCTTCCTCGGTGTGTGAGTCTTCCTCATTGTGTGAGCCTTCCTGGTCTCTTTTGTTCCCAGTCCTTATCTTCCAACCTAAATATTAGAAGACTTGGGACTCAGTCCTTGAGCTCCCTCTCTACAGCCCTATTTGCAATGTGACATACACACACATATACACAGACATCCATAGAGGGGTGTTAGGGGTTCAATTCAGAGTCTCACACATACCGGATGTGAGGTTAGGGTTTTTTGTCAGCTTGACTGACACCAGCTCAGTCATCTGGGAAGAGAGATGCTCAACAGAGAATATGCTTCCATCAGCGTGGCCTTGGAGACCCCACCCACTGTGGGTGGGGCCACCACTGAAGCTGTATAAGAAAGCAGACTGTTATTCATGTTCTTCCATGGTCTCTGTTTCAGTCCCTGTCTCTAGGTCTCTGCCTTGATTTCCTGTCCTGACTTCCCTCAGTGATGCACTGTGATTGGAAAGTGCAAACCAAATCAATTCTTTCCTTCCCAAGTTTGTTGCGGGCAGTGTTTCATCTCAGTGACGGAGACCCAAACCAGGACAGTCACAATGAACAGGAAGGCTGAAGAGGGGCTGTGGATACAGAGACTGCTGGAATCTGAAGCAGCCAGGACCCCAGAGATGCCTCAAAGCATGCATTACTTTTGCAAAGAGCCAGAGTTTGGTTCCTAACTAACACCTATGTTGGGTGGCTCACAACTGCCTGTAACTCCAGCTCCAGAGAATGTGATGTTCTCTCTGGCTTTTGTAGGCACTTGCATACATGAGTGTGCACACACACAAAGAAATAATAAAATAATAAATCTTTATAAGGAAAACGAGAATGAATAGAAATTCTTTTAAAAAAATAGACTCTACAGTGGCAGGACTGTCCGGGAAGAGCTGTGGTCCCTGGCTAGGTAAGTGTGGGTAGTGCAAACGACTGGGCAGAGTGTAGGGATTTGAACTCAGGGCCTTTGGGCTATCTGTGTGAGACATTACAAACACTGCTGGAAGCCATATGTTGTCTTCCTCTGTTCAAAGCAGGGGAAATATCACTCCACTTTTAAAAAGAATGTTTTCTCATTTTCTTTCTTTCTTGAGTCCACCCCAGTCTTCCTCCTCTCTTCGGGGATTTCTTCTGTACCATTAACCCCTTGTGTCTGCAATCTTTGTTTCTCTCCCTACTAACCTCTGACATAAAGGATTAATTTTTAGGATTTTTTCCCCCTTCCTTTGAAGTGCTCCTTCTGGCTACAAAAACTTCCAATTAAGTTTTTTAAATAAAAGATAGAAGTTAAAAGCAACCGCTGCCTCGGGTGAGAGGGATGAAAACTTGTAGTTGCTTGGAGCTGTACTTCAAAAAGAGAAAACTCAATTTTAAATGTGTGGAGGTTTAGTCGAGAAATACGTTGTGTTTCAGAAAATGAATCTGTGGATGCTGTTGGCCGAAGAATAAAAATGTGAGTCATTTGTGCTGTGCATTTACCTGGAGCGTACTCTTTCTCATCTAATTTTTTAAAAAGGTGAGTTTTTCTTTTTCGAGACAGGGCTGTCCTGGAACTCACTCTGTAGACCAGGCTGGCTTCGAACTCAGAAATCCGCCTGCCTCTGCCTCCCAAGTGCTGGGATTAAAGGCGTGCGCCACAACTGCTCGGCTAAGGTGTTTTTTGTTTTTGTTTTTGTTTTTTTATTACTTTATGTGAATGATGTTTCTCCTGCATGTGTGTTTGCACACTATGTGATTACAGCGGACCCCCTGGGACTGGTGTAACAGTTGTGAGCTGCCATATGGTTGCTGGGACTCGAATCTGGGTCCTCTGGAAGAGCAACCAGTGCTCTTAACTGCCAAGTCATCTCTCTAGTCAGTCTCATGTATTTTTAAAAAATATTTATTATTGATGTGTGTGTGAGGCTGTGTGGGTTTTGGGGGATCATGAATGTACAGGTATTCTTGGAGGCAAGAGGATCCTAGCTTCTCTAGAACTGGAGTTACAGGTGGTTGGGAACCACCTGCTGTGGGTGCTGGGAACCAAACCCAGGTCCTCTGCAAGAGCAGCGAATGCTCTTAACTGCTGACCTGGCTCTCCAGTGTCAAGATTCTCTTATTTTTTTGAGAGGCATTGGAGATCAAACCAGGGCTTTGTCTATCCTGGGAAATGACTCTACTCTTGAGCTCTATTCCCACCTGTGAGAATATCATCTTTGTTGTATCAGGGGTGGTGCTGACAGGCCAGTGAGCCACATGCTGTGAGTGGCCAAGGATGGAAGGCAGAAGCCAAGTTGATTAGACACACTGCAATATGTAGTGGGCAAACGGTGGAGAGACACTTGCTGTAGTATAATTTTACATTACATTTGTGTGTGCATGTATGTGTGTGCGCACACACATACATGCACACACGTCACCTGTGTGGAGGTCAATGGACATTTTGTAGGAGTTCATTCTCTCCTGCCATATTGATTTTGGGGATTAAACTCAGGTCACCAGGCTTTGCACTGAATATCTACAACCACTGAGCCACCTTGCTGGCCCTAAGGGGCTGCTAATTTTGTTTGTTTGTTTCTACTAGCAAAATCAGGCACTTTCAATGTCATGGTGTCCTTGAAAGACTGCAGTTGGGGCTTATCATGCCTAACAATAGCCTTGAGGTAGTGATGGTCTTGTCTTGAGTCAGACGTGGCTCAGCAGGACTGCCTGTCCTAAACAGGTGTTTGCATTTTGGGCGTTACAGTCAACTCTTTCCGAGCAGATTAGGGCCCCACTTGGAGACAGCAGTGGCTTTGCTCTGAGCTCTGCCTGCTGTGAAGCAAAAGCATTCTTGTCCTGAGGCGCAGAGGGCTGCACAGCCCTCCCAGCACCCCGCAATCTCTATTCACTAAAGCACTTTCAGAAGCTCTTATTTATATTCCTCTGATGTACTATTTCATACATGCAAAAGAATGTATGAATGTATGTTGAATACCTTTTAGTTTTCCAAATTTACTTGTTCCTGAACCCCACTTACAATAGATGTTCCAGACAGAGAGCATGCGTTCTCTTAAACAAAGATTTTGTAATATAATAAAATATAATACAATAAAAATTCATGTAGATGTGTGTATACATGTACACATTTGTGAGGTGCCCATAGAGGCCAGAAGAGATTGGCTTTGAATTCACTATGTAGCTGAGGCTGACCTTGAACTCCAGTTCCACCTGTTATATGGTGCTGGGGACCAATCCCAGGGCTTTCAACATGCTAAGTGTTGGGGTTTAAATGTAGGTGTTTGACTCATTGGAGGTGTGGCCTTGTTGGTGTGGGTGTGGCCTTATTGGAGCAGGTGTGGCCTTGTTGGAGGAAGTGTGTCACAGGGGGTGGGCTTTGAGGTTTCAGAAGCTCAAGCTAGGCCCAGTGTCACTCTCCCTTTCTGCCTACCTGTCCTGATGTTGAACTCTCAGCCGCTGCTTCAGCACCATGCTTTCTGCCATGATGACAATGGACTAAACCTCTGAACTGTAAGCCAGTCTCAATGAAATGTGCTCCTTTATAACAGTCACCATGGTCACGGTGTCTCTTCACAGCAATAAAAGCCCTAACTAAGGCATAACAAGGCAAGCACTCTACCAAAACTGAGCTACATTCATTCTGTCTTAGTTTGGGTTTTACTGCTGTGAACAGACACTATGACCAAGGCAAGTCTTGTAAAGAACAACATATAATTGGGCTGACTTACAGGTTCAGAGATTCAGTCCATTATCATCAAGGTGGGTGCAGGGCAGCATCTAGGCAGGCATGGTGCCGGAGGAGCTGAGAATTCTACATCTTCATCTGAAGGCTGCTAGTGGAAGACTGACTTCCAGGCAGCTAGGACTATGGTATTAAATGCCATGCCAACAGTTATACACCTACTCCAA
>JADRCH010000287.1:633759-724181 GCA_019843965.1 Rhynchomys soricoides
CCACACCCACTCCAACAAGGCCACACCCACTCCAACAAGGCCACACCTCCAAATAGTGCCACTCCCTGGGCCAAGCACATACAAACCACCACACCTTCCATAGCTGGTTCTTATATTTTCTTTGTTCTTATATTTACTAAGCTTATTTAGGAAGATGGATTTTTTTATAGTGACATTTCTGAGAATTCTAGAATTTTGGTTTCTTAAAAAAAAAAACCAACAGAAATATTATAAGAATATGTTTTTGTTTTAATCCCAAGTGTCGAGGTGTGGGGCTGCTTCAGATTGTCCATAGCAGCTGACCCTGATTTACCTCGTGCTCTTGCAGAGGCATGATTTTGCCAGTTGTAGATAGTTCCTGAGAGTGTGTGATGTTTGGAATTCCAGAAACTTTTTGGCGGGTATGTAAATTCAAGGGCCCAGATAGGTGAGGAGGAGAATGGTTGTTAGTTGGTTGGGGAGATTGGTGTGGTTTGTTAGTAGCCATGGTCAAAGAAGAAACAAAAGGAAGGAAATTAGATTCCGATCTCTCCCTCCCTCCCTCCCCTCCCCCTCCATCCTTCTGTCTCTCCTATCTAGAGTTAGGGGTGAAGGAGGGTGATAAACAGTGGGAAAAAGGAGAACCCACAGAGCAGCCCATGCCAACTACGTTTTTGATTAGCTAATTGACTAATTAGAAATTTTACACGTGCGTTTGTGTAGGTATGCATGAGTACAGACATGAGCTTTCCATCGGACTTGTGTGGAGATCCAAGGACAGCTTTCAGACATTGGTTCTCCACTTCCACCCTGTTGTTTTTTACCTCTGTGGTTTGTCCCCCAGGCTTTCTGGCCAGGGAGCTTCTGGTGAGTCTCCCGCTTGTGCTGCCCTCTCTCCACAGGAATGCTGGGACTACAGACAGGAGGTATTGTATGGCTTTTTACTTGTATTCTGGGGATTGCACTGCCACAAGTGGTTTTACCCAGTGAGCCATCTCTTAGAGCTAAGATAGATTTTTTTCTTTCTTTTTTATTTTACAGCAATTACCTTTGTGCTTAAGCTTTTTGAAAAGCATGATTAAGATACTGTTTCTGAACTGGGCAGTGGTGGCGCACGCCTTTAATCCCAGCGCTCGGGAGGCAGAGGCAGGTGGATTTCTGAGTTCGAGGCCAGCCTGGTCTACAGAGTGAGTTCTAGGACAGCCAAGGCTACACAGAGAAACCCTGTCTCGAAAAAACAAAACAACAACAAAAAAACAAAACAAACAAATAAAAAAAGATACTGTTTCTGGGGCTGAACAGTTGGCTCAATGGTTAAGTTGGCTCACTTGCTACTCTTCCAGAGGACCCAGGTTCAGTTCCCAGCACCCATGTGCTGACTCACAACCATCCATTACTCTAGTTTCAGGGAATCTGATGTCTCCTGATCTCCATAAACACCAGACATGCATGTGGAGAACAGAAATACATGCAGGCAAAACACTCACACATGTACAATCTATAAATAAATCAACCTTTAAAAAAGATTACTGTTAGGGAGGTCTGGTGGGGTGGGGGTCAGGAGGTGGGCACATCCTCTTGGAGATGGGGGGGGGTGGGAGGAAGAAGAGTGGGAGGATGGACCGGGAGGGAGATAATGACTGGACTGTAAAAAGTTATTAAAGAATAATAATAAAAGATTAAAAAATCAATTGTTTTCTTATTTAACCTTTTGTTAATGTGCATAGGTGTTTTGCCTGCATGTTTGTTTGTATACCACATGCATGTTGGTGACCCCAGAAGTCAGAAGAGAATATCCTATCCCCTGGAACTGTAGTTCAAGATGGTGGTTAGCCATCATGTGGGGTCTGGGAATCAAATCTAGGTCCTCTGGAAGAGCAGCCAGTGCTCTTAACTGTTGAGCTGTCTCTTCGGCCCCTTATTTAAACTTTTAGTATTGGGTTTGGTGATTTTCTTTTATTCTTTGGGAATGGGTCTCATGCAGCTATAGCTGGCCTTGAGCTTATATGGCTGAAGATGACTTAGGATTCTTGATCCTCTTGACTTCTCTATCCAGCGCTTGGGATCCGGAGGCAGGAGCTTGGAAAGTTCCAGGTCAACTTGGACTACATAACAAGACTCTGTCTTAAAAGAAAAAAATTTATTGAGGTCTAGTTCTTTAACTTAGGATGTGACCACTTAGTGTATAGCATTCAGTGACTTTTTTAGTGTGTTTATGGATGTGTGCAACCGAGATGACAGACAATTGTAGAACATTTTTATCGCCTCAAAATGAAACCGTTTGCCCCTTGGCTATCACTATCTACTTTATGACTCTGTGGATTTCCTGCTCTGAGGGTTTTATATGAACGGAATCACAGAATGTGACACATTGTGACCGACATTTTTTGTTTAGCTTGCAGCTTTTAAGGTTCATCTGTGCTGTGGTTTGTATGCGTACCACTTCCATTTTGTGTTCAAATGATATACCCATTTACAGATTTTGCCTAGTGACCACGTTTGCTTTTCTGCTGCTCTGACAATAACCACAGTGGAAAGAGACTAGGGGAGGTAACAGTTTATTTGGTTCATGCTCCATCACAGTCCATCTTTGAGGGAAGTCAGGCAGGAATGCAAGGCAGGCACCTGAAGGTAGAACCACGAGAAATGATGCTCACTGGCTTGCTCTCTCCCCGGCTCATGTTCAGCTACCATTCTCAAATAACTCAGGCCACAGGCCAGTCTGATCTGGGTGATACCCTAATTGAGGTTCCCTCAGGTGACTGGCTGTGCTGTGTTGACAGCTGACACTAACCAGGGTAGAGCATTTAGTTTATTCTGTGGTCCTATTGATGGGCGGTCCTGTTGATGGGTGGTCCTATTGATGGGCGGTCCTGTTGATGGGTGGTCCTGTTGATGGGTGGTCCTGTTGGTGGGCGGTCCTGTTGATGGGTGGTCCTGTTGGTGGGTATTTGGCTTGTTTTCAACCTTTTGGCTCAGTATTAGTCATTTGTCTAGTCCAATGATAAAACACCAAGACCAAGGCAAGGCATAGAAGGAAGAGTTTATTTGGGCAAATGTATCATCAAGCAGACATGATTGGTTAAGAGAGAAAACTATTAAGAGAGAAACAATAGAAACTTTGGAGTTGAAACCAACAGTGATGAATTTCAGCACAGCATCTCTGTGGTAGCACTGAGTTGGAGAAGGGAGGATCCGCCAACTTGAAGGCATATCAAGGAAGAAGGTGTCATGTGAGCAACAGGGAGGACAGGACAGAGAAAATAAGTAAGGCCTCCTGGAAGTATAGTGAACCCTCAAATGTACCCAATGGGCAAAGCAAGGGTGCTTTAAGGAGACAAGAGAGCAGATATGATTCTTTTCCTTGCTTTTTTGCTTAGAGACAGTATCTCATGTAGCCCAGGCTGGTCCAGAACTGATTACATAGTTGAGGCTGGCCTTGAACCCCCGATCATCTTGACTCCATGGGCAAGTACTGATATTACAAATCTATGCCACAAGGATCTGTCTGTGTTGGCAGCATTGACAGTTTCCACTAATGGTGGAGATTGTTCTGTTGTTTGTGATAGTCCTGGAGATATAAATTGCTACACGTTCTGTTCTAATTAAAATCAATAGTCTTTAAAGAGTAGTCTCAGAAGCCAGTCTTGGAGGTTTTGTCAGGCCTCAGTAGGATTCTCAGCTGCTTTTCCCCTGGTTCTTCTCTTTACTAAAATTCCTACTGGTTTCTTATTTGCCCGCTGCACTCATGGCCGTCAGCTCCCTCCCGATTGTGTAACATCCAAACGTCCATTGCTTCAACAACGCACTTGGGTTTGGATGGCCCTATGTGTTTACTTCAATTTGGATGTGATTACTTCAGTTTGAATTGAGTAGTTCATGGGAAGAAGATTGGAGACCTCTGTTTCTGCCCTGCTTTCTGCTAGGGAAAATCTCTGTTTGAGGATGATGCTGGCCATTTTTGATTTTCAGATGAGGGTCTCTCTGTGTAGACCAGACTGACATCAAATTCACTTAGTAGACATGACTAGCCTCAAAGTCATGCTCTTCCTACCTCTGTCTCCCAAGTGCTGGGATTACAGGCACAGCACTGGTGACCCACTACTTGTTAGTGATATCACTGCTCTCGGAGGAGGAGGGCTGTGAAGGGAGTGGTGGCTTCTGACAGCTCACCCCAATTCTTCCATCATGGAGTTCCCTGTGAGCACACTGGGTCCAGGGAGTTCTCTCTCTCTCTCTCTCTCTCTCTCTCTCTCTCTCACACACACACACACACACACACACACACACACATTCTTGCCCCTCCCCTCTCTCTGTCTCTCCCTCTCTTTCTCTCTGTTGTGTACACACTTGGTGTGTGTGTGTGTGTGTGTGTGTGTGTGTGTATTCAGAGGTTAGAGACTGTTTTATGTCTTTCCTGGATCACTCTCTACCTTTATTTTTTGAGACAGGGTCTCTTACTGAACCTGAAGCTCATAGATTCTGAACTAAATGGTCAATGAGCCTGACGGATCTGCCTGTCTCTGTCCCCACTTTACTAGTGCTGGAATTACAGGCAATGTGTCTCTATTCTAGGTTTTCCCCCTATGCTCTGGGAACCCGAACTCAGGTCCTCATGCTTATGTGGCGGGTATGTTGCCAATTGAACCACATTCCCAGCTCTGTGCACAGTGTCCTTGACTCACCATGCCCTAGGGAGAGTTTCCACCCTAGGAGTGAGGACTAGATCAAGGACTCAAGGTTTCCTCATTACCCTTGCTTAGAAGAGAAGTTTTGTAAAATGGATCCATGGAGGTTTCCTCATTACCCTTGCTTAGAAGAGAAGTTCTGTAAAATGGATCCATGGTCAGGAAATGAGAGATGCTGGTGTTCTGCCCATTCTGGGGAGAGACAAGGGTCATCTGCTGTGATCTGTAGGTGGAGGACTGTGAGGATCTTGGCTGCCCTTACTGGACTAGGGCTATAAACAGAGGCAAGTCGACGGCTGAGAAGGAGAGTATATTATATCTCAAATAACATAAATCCTGAATGTTTTTACTGAAACCATACATTTTTTAGTGGTATTTTGTTTGCCTAGTACCTGTAGGGCAATTTCTTTTTTAAAGCTCATAGAATCATTAAAGATTTATTTTTTATTAAGTTCTGTGTATGTGTGTGTCTGTGTGTGGGTTTGTACAAGTGCAGTACCCAGAGAGACCAAAGAGGGCATTGGGTCCACTGGAGCTGGTGTTAGCAATTGTGAGCCACTTAAAGAGGGCTCTGGGAATTGAGCTTGTCTCCTCTGCAAGAACAGTATGTACTCTTAAGCACTGAGCTAGATTCCAGTTTCAGAGATTGAAAACCATTATTTATTTGTTTGTCTTAGATAATCTCCCCCAGTTTTGGGTATTTCACCGACTTTTTCAGAAGCCATTTGCACAAGAAGGCTTTTTACTTATGGAGGGAGAACAGATTTGGCAATTTCTTTTTAGTTCCAGAAAGTATGAATTATTTTCCTCCACAGGTTAGGGGATGTTGTAAGGACTATTCTCAGGAGTTCTGCAGGGCTTGCTCATGGAAGATCTTCATAGCTTCGCTTGCTGACTTCTGACCTTCCCTTGTAGAAGGAGAGGGGCTGAAAGGGCTTGGGGGCCTCGTCCAAGAATCCAGACACCCTTCCTGAACAGTTATAGACAATTCCACTCAAGCTGCACATGACCTTCGGGGCTGTGGGAAGGGCTAGAAAACATAGGTAGGAAAAGATGGGCTTGGGGACCCCATCTATACAGGCTTGTGGAAGTTATCAATCATCCATGTTGGCTGCAGAACTTCCAGTGTGGCTGCTTTGAGGTCACCCACGCTCCCACCCATAACCCCTCGTTCATCTCTCTGTCAGTAAACCTCATACACTCATCAATTCCCCAGAGTGAACTATGGTGGAATGGCACCCTGCTTCTTGGTTTGCCATTGGGATCTTAAGAGGAGGGGTAGACATTGCTTACCTCTCCCTCTAGGAAAGAATTCTAGCAACAGACGACCTAAGTCAGCCACTAGGATAATACACACATGCACGTGCACGTGCACACACACACACACACACACACACGCACACATACACGCATGCACACGCATACACACTCCTCCCTTATTCCTCATGGCTAATCAGTCCACAGAAAGATGGAATACTGTAAAATACACCGCTATGCCTTGATCTTCTGTGTCCCCACAGACTGGTGTGTTTAAAGGCTCGGTCCCCAGGGTGGTGCTACTAGACATAGTATAACTTTCGTTTTAGAGAAAAGGGGTTTCTTTTGGCTCAGTTTGAACGTAAAGTCCATTGTAGCAGAGAAGATACGGTGATAGCAGCCTAGGCTGATGGCCACATAGCAACCATGGTCAGGAGGCAGAGGAAGGGGAATGCTGGAACCCCAGTTGCTTTCTCCTCTTTGATTCAGTCTGGGATCCCAGCCAACGAAGTGCACCCCTCACATTCAAGGTAGGTATTCTCAACCTCATTTAATCTAGTCGAGAAACCCTCTTCACAGTCATCCCCAGAGATGCGTGTTCTACGTGATTTTTGAACCTGATGGGTCGACGATCTAACCATCATGTGCCAAGGTCAGCACTCACAGACCTACAACCCTGCCTGCACCCCTTCTCCAAACTCATTCCGCCTGCTGTGGGGCCAACCCTGATGGCATCTCCTGGACTCTATGTCAGAGCCAGGGCTTCTTCTCATGGCCCTGCTTACTGGTGTCATGCTCCTTACCAACGTTCCTAAAATTAGCCATGAGGCTCCTTTTAACCATTACAAGGTTTGCTTCCTTGCCATTGCTGTAGCCAGCCTGGATAGCCACTTTCGCTGGACCTCGGGGGCTACAGCTGAGCCCACAGGGAAGACTACTGCTTTTTGCCTATGCGTAACTCCTAATTTAATAGCAATGTATATCTCAAGGAGATTCTTCACTCAGACAGAACCACGTGATAATCTCCCTGGGATGGCTTGTTAGTTGTCGGTTAGACAGGAGGCAGGGAGAGGGCATTGGATTCCTTGGGCTGGAGTTACAAATGGCCTCTGTATTTCACTAATTGGTTACCTCTTAGGGAAGTTCCTTTTTTAAAAAAAATTGAGAACTTTAAATTTATTTTAGTCATTGTGGTGGTTAGTATGAAACTGGCCCCCATAGACCCATAGAGAGTGGCACTGTGAGGAGGTGTGGCCTTGTTGGAGTAGGTGTGGCCTTGTTGGGATAGGTGTGGCCTTGTTGGAGTAGGTGTGGCCTTGTTGGAGTAGGTGTGGCCTTGTTGGAGTAGGTGAGGCCTTGTTGGGATAGGTGTGGCCTTGTTGGAGTAGGTGTGGCCTTGTTGGAGTAGGTGTGGCCTTGTTGGAGGAAGTGTGCCACTGAGGGTGGGCTTTGAGGTCTCAGATGCTCAAGCCAGGCCCAGTGTGTCCCTCTCTGTCTGCCAATCTAGCACCATGCCTATCTGTGTGCTACCATGCTTCCCTCCGTGAAGACAATGGACTAGACCTCTGAAATGTAAGCCAGCCTCAATCAAATGCTTTCTTTTATAAGAGTTGCTGTGATCTTAGGGTCTCTTCACTGCAATAGAAACCATAACTAAGACACTTACTTTTTGTGTGTGCCCACACACACGCGTGGAAATGCATGCCACACGTGGAAGTCAGAAAACAGCTTTCAGGAGTTTGTTCTCTCCCTCCTTTGTGGTTCCAGGGATTAAACTCATGCTGTCATGCGTACATGACAAGTGCCTTTACTTGTTTTACTGGTTGAGCCATCTCTCGCTGGTCTTTTTTTCCTTCTTTCTTTCCCTTTCTTTTTTCTTTTTGAGATAGTGTGATGATTTGTGTATGCTTGACCCAGGGAGTGGCACAATTAAGAGGTGTGGCCTTGTTGGAGTAGGTGTGTCACTGTGGGTGTGGGCTTTAAGACCCTCATCCTAGCTGCCTGGAAGTCAGTCTTCTCCTAGCTGCCTTTGGAACAAGATGTAGAGCTCTCAGCTCCTCCTGCACCATGCCTGCCTGAATGCTGCCATTCTCCTGCCTTGATGGTAATGGACTAAACCTCAGAACCTGTAAGCCAACCCCAATTAAATATTGTCCTTTATAAGAGTTACCTTGGTCATGTTATGTTGTCTGGTCACAGCAGTAAAACCCTAACTAAGACAGATAGGGTGTGTAGCTCAGGCTGGCCTTCACCCTGGTTTGATCAACCTTCCAAATGCATGCACCACTGGATAAATCCCTCCTTTTAACTGAGCTGTAACTGTGACCCTGATCCTGAGTGGAGAGTCTATGGGAGAGAAAGCAAACCTACTGTGGATGCCTGAAGCTAACACAGTTTTAAGATGTATTCAGTTCATTGTCAGCCCTGAGAATTCATGCTCAGCCACTGTAGTTTGTGCTTCAAACTATATTGTGTGAAGGCTGTGGAGATGGCTCCCTGGGGAAAGTACTTGCTGTGGAGGCACAAGGATCTGAATCTGGATCCCCAGCATCTATACTGAGAGCTGAGCATCACCACACGCTTTTATAATCTTGGTGCTGGCAAGGCAAAGACTGGTGGATCCCCAGAAATCCATGGCTAGCCAGCTGAACCAAACTGGTGAACTCTAGTTTCATGCAAGACCTTCTCTCAAAGTATAATGTGGGCAGTGACTGAGAATATCAGATGTCAGACTCTGGCCTCCATACAGAAGCATGCACCCACCAATATATGCTTGCTCTGTATTTATTTGTAAAAGACTGCTCCACTCATGTTGGTTGAGACAGCATGAAATAACATGACTTTGGTCTTTTAGGCTTTTCAGGGAAGGAGCCCTCTATGCAGGCTACTAAAGTCCAGTGGTGTTTTGTGTTCCCAATTTTTTACAAGTCAGAAACAGAAGTCCCTGATGGTAAGGGTTTCTGTACTTCAAAAAGAGTCACTTCTCTTCCCCTTTCTGCTTTGTTAAAAATATAGGACGACCTTAACACCAGAGGGCAGTGTTTTATAGTACTTGCCAAAATGTCCTTAGACCTTGTCATCTGATGGATTAATGCGTGGCTTATGTGTGTTTGCAGTTTCCTCTTGTGTTGTTAAATAATAAACCTGACCCAGGACTGGTGAACCTGGAATTTTGAAAGTGGCAGGCAAAACAAAACCAGCCCACACAAAACAACAATGAAATACCTGGCCCACTCCTCCTGGGCCAACTATTTATTTTATGAAGCTAAACCTTCCTGAATTAATTTTCGCAGTAAGTTGCGCTGTTTGGGTGTTGGCAGGTTGTTAGGAATGGGGGCATTTCATAACACATAACCTTCCCTAGACCCAAGGAAGCCCTGTCCTGCTAGGTATTTTAAAATCAAGATTTGTTTCTTTATTATTTTTATGTGCATAGGTGTATGTCTGTACATCCTGTGTGTGCAATGCCCATGGAGGCCAGAAGACGGCATCAGATGCCATGGAACTGGAGTTATAGACAGTTTATGTGTAGCCAGCCCACTTGCTTTAGCTTTACGGCTGGTAAGAAATGGTGAGTTTTGTTTTAGAAAAGTACCCTGGGCTTAACAAGAAGATGATATGTTATTGTTGTTGCTGCTGCTGCTGTTGCTGTGTGTGTGGTGGTTTGAATATGCTTGGCCCAGGGAGCGGCACTATTAGGAGGTGTGGCCTTGTTGGAGTGGGTGTGGCCTTGCTGGAGGAATCACATCATTGTGGGGATGAGCTTGGAGCCACTCCTTCTAGCCAAGTGGGAGTCAGTTTCCGTTTGCCTTTGGAACTAGATGTAGAACTCTCAGCTCTGTTTCCAGCACGGTGCCTGACTGGACACTGCCATGCTTCCTGCCTTGAAGATAATGGACTGAAACTCTGAACCTGGTAAGCCAGCCCCAAGTAAATGTTGTCCTTATAAGAGCTGCCTTGGTCATAATAACTGTTTGCAGAAATGGAAACCCTAACTAAGACATTGACGTACGCTTCCTGAATCTCATTACCGTTCTGTAAATGGTGACTCCATCCTTTAAGCTGCTTGGATCAAAAATGTTAGAGATGTTGATGATTCTTCTCTTCCCCTCACATAGAACCAATGGCAAACTTTGATTTTTCCACCCAAATCCAGGATCTGAGTAGGTACCCCACCTTTGTGTTTCCATCCGTTGTGGAGCTATTTGCTCCACAGTGGAATAGATCTTTCTGTAGGAAGGAAGGGGGCTCATAAGACTTCAGAAATAGGGTTGGTGAGTTGGCTTGGGGGTGGGGTGGAGGAGGGCAGCTTAAGGCTGACCTAAATTGGAACCTAATACCATAGTGAGCATAATTTCTTTAGAATGTAAACCATATTAGATCACGTTATGCCACAAACCCAAGACATGTGGGAAGCCAGCTGTTGTGCTACAAAGATACTCAAGTAGCCAGGAGATAAGAGACAGAACAGTCTTGGTTTATGCAGTTTGTGCATCAGCAGATCACTGATCCACATAACTTGTCTAAGCTTAACTGTGGAAAAATGTAAACTTAAGTTCGTCAGACTTCAGAGTCTGAGTTCTTGACCATTGAGCATCACTGCCTTGGAGTCAACCCCATCATCTGTCCTGATCATCCTGAGCCCACTGAGAACTATACCTGAGTCCTGGAGTTTGCTTTGGTCTATGATACTGAGATTAGAGCTAAAAAATCACACACAACTTCTAAACACATTTACAGTTTTTCTTGCATTATACTATTGTATTAAAACAAGTCCAGTGTTATCTCTCATTTGCTGCATTGATTGATTAATACTTTTAAAAGGTTTATTTATATTTTTAGTTTATTCGTGTATGTATCTTGCTAGGATGTATGTAAATGTACCGTGTGTGTGTGTGTGTGTGTGTGTGTGTGTGTGTGTGATTCCTGTAGATGCCACACGAGGGCTTCACGCCTCCTAGAATTTAAGTTGCAGATGGTTGTGAACTGCCCAACCAGCATTTGTGAAATGCACATTTGATCTAAGAAGCTTTCAAGACTTCCCTTCAAGACCTGGAGAGCTTTACTGAAAGGGCCAGGTAGGTTTTAGACTATGTTGGTTACTATAGCCTTTTGTGTTTGTGTACAGTGTGTGTGTGTATGTGTACACTTGTGCATGTGTGAATGTAGGTGGACATGTGCTGTGGCATGTATGTGGAGGTAAGAGGAGAGTCACAGGTGTTGGCCCTTGTTTGAGACAAAGTCCCCTGCTGTTCCCCACCATATATACCAGGCTCGGTGGCCAGCTCCTGGGAACTTCCTTCTCTAAGCCTCTCATCTCCCTGTAGGAGTGCTAGATTACAGATGTGCACACTATGCATCCAGCTTTTTTTGTTTTGTTTTGTTTTTGTTTTTGTTTGTTTTTTCAAGACAGGGTTTCTCTGTATAGCCCTGGCTGTCCTGGAACTCACTCTAGACCAGGCTGGCCTCAAACTCAGAAATCCACCTGCCTCTGCCTCCCGAGTGCTGGGATTAAAGGCGTGCGCCACCACTGCCCAGCTTGCATCCAGCTTTTGGATTACAGATGTGCACAATACACTTTAACCCTAGCACTCTGCACACTCCCCTGACACCTAGTACTGGGTCTAGTTTTTTAAAAAACACTTACTTAGTTATTAAATGTGTACAGGTAATTTATCTGCATACCAGAAAAGGATATAAGATCCCATAGAACTAATAGTTACAACCAGTTGTGAGCTGTCATGTAGATGCTGGGAATTGAGGCGAGCACCTCTGGGAGAGGTGCCAATGCTCTTAAAGGCTGAGCCACCTCTCTAGACCTGTGTCCAGCTCTTTATGTGGGCTGTGGGGATTCGAACTCAGGCCCTTCACATGTGTAGCAAATACTGTTATATATTGAGCCATCTCCTTAGTGATTTTCCCTCACCTTGAGACAAGGTCTCACTATGTAGCCCTAACTGTTTTATCATTCACTATGTAGACCAGGGTAGCCTCAGATTCAGAGTTCCATCTGCCTTTGCCTCCCGAGTGCTGAAGTTAAAGGTATATACTACCAGTGTTTTAAAACAAGGTCTCACTAGGTAGCCTAGACTGTGCTCAAACTTGTCATCATGAAGTTCAGGCTAGTCTTGAACTCATGATTCTCCTGCTTTATCTTTTTATTATATTGATGCTGGGCCATCTTTGACCCCATTCCCTTTGACAGTGCTAGGGACTGAATAAGGGGCCTCATATTTCTGGTAAAGCTTGTTTAAAAATGCGGTGTAGCCAGGTGTGGTGGCACAAGTCTTTAAGCTCAGCACTAGGGAGACAGAGGTAGGTGGATCTCTATGAGTTCAAGACCAACTTGGGTCTACATAGTGAATTATAGGACAGCCAGAGCTATATAGAGAGAGATGTCTTCAACAGGAAAAAAAGAAAGCCAAGTATGTAAGTTTCTTTCTCATTGCTATAATAAAATATCTTAACAAAAGTAATTTAAAGGAGAAGAGGCTAAGAGGACTCATCCCCATCTAGCTCAAAGAAATGGGGCTCAGGCTATATGATATTTATTTATTAGTCTCTGTGCAACTACTGGGGGATTTATCTCTAACCTAAATCTCTAATGCTAGTCTGGCTCCTGTCCAAACTGTACTCTCCAATACTTGCTGTTTGAATTTCTCTGAATTATTTCTGTTCCAGCAGTCTGGCGTCCAGGGGAGGCATTTCAGTCTGGCACGAGGCACTGCTGGTCCATCATTACTAACAGAGTCCCTCCTCCCTCCCAACTCCCCACCCCGAGTTCTCTCCATCTTCTCTCCTCCTCTGTGTTCCTTCTCCTTTCTCCTCTAGTCTTTACCTGTGACCCTGGCCCTGTAACTCAAATTCCACCCCCAGGGATTGGCTGTCACCAGTTTTATTTAACCAATAGTTTTAAATTGGGGAGCAAGGCTTACACAACGATGCTGGTGCCGGGCAGTGGTGGCGCACACCTTTAATCCCAGCACTTGGGAGGCAGAGGCAGGCGGATTTCTGAGTTGGAGGCCAGCCTGGTCTACAGAGTGAGTTCCAGGACAGCCAGGGCTATACAGAGAAACCCTGTCTCGAAAAACCAAAACCAAAACCAAAACCAAAACAACAACAAAACAACGCTGGTGTACATGGGGTTCCACTTGTCTTGGTGCATTTAGATCTTGGGGTACAGAATTTGAATTAGCATTTGAATACAAGCAGCAGGAGACTAACCCCCTATAGGATGGAGGCAGGAACACAGGACTGGTCAGTCACACTGCAGCGGCAATCAGGAAGCAGAGAGAACAGGAAGTGGTGCCGACACCTTAAGGCCGCCCCCTCTGACATAATTTGTCCAGCACGCCTCCATCATGCAAAGTTTTTGTAGTCTTGCAGCTAGGGCCACCAGCGTGTGTCCAATGTTCAACAGACAATGGATTGTTAGGGAGCATTTCCTGTTTAAACCAATACCACGCACCATTGGAAAGGCTGCGCAGGAGCATCCCAAGTTAAAGGCTAGTCTGGGCTACATGAGAATCTATCTTACAATCAAACAGCAACAATCTCTGTTGGAAACCTAGCCTTGGTGCACACCTGCGATCTCAGCACCCAAGAGGCTCAGGCTGGAGAATATTAGGTTCAAGGCTTGGATGTAGTCTGGGCTACATCCAAGATGCTGGTTTGGAAAATTAAAGTCTGTTGACTTCCACTTTGTGCATTTAACACACTTGTTTTTGTTGTTGTTGGTGGTGGTGTTAAATAACTTTTAATTCCAGGTATTCCCTCAAAGGACAGACATACTCCCTTCCCCCCATAATTGGATGTCGCGCCCTGTGACAGGATTGACTTTTGCATCCATTGGTTTAGGTCAATAGCGGAATATGTTAGTTTAGTTGGGATTGTTAATTTCCCCTTGGGGAGAATCAAGTGCCCAGGGCACTGATTGAGAAATCAATAACTCCTTAGTGAGTCTGGTGAATTAACGGTCACACACACGTCAACCTTTTCTCCAAAGAGTATCGATTTTCCCCAGGACCAGTGTGTCCATTCCCGTCCATCATTTTCTCCCTGTAAATAGAAAATATATTGAAATATTTAAACAAATCTCTAAGATTGTGCACTACCTTCCCCTTCCCCTCCTTTTTTTAAGAAAAGAAAACAGCAGTAGGAATCACAGGCAAACTCACTTGTTTGCATATTTGCATTGCAACTCCTAACCTCTCCGGAGGACACACCGCTGTCTGCCTGCGCAGCCGCAGCCCGAGGGCTGGAGCACGGGGCTGCGGATTAAACCCTGAATACTGACTAGTTTTTCCAAGCCTTCCCAGCGTGTGAAGACAGTGCTCATAGCTCCCAGGCAAACGGGAGCGTCCAAAGCCGCGCGAGAATTTTGAGCAATAGCTGTCTGATGTATAAATTTATTTCGCTCTCAGTGTTTTATCCTCGCTGGCTGCATTATTCTTTATTTTGGCTTTCTTTGAAAACAGCTTCGTTTTTTGTTTGATGTTCTTGCCACTGTGAGTAGAGTTTTGGTCAGTTCCTGTTGAATGAGGCAGTCTTGATTTTCTTTTCTTTTTCTTTTTCTTTTTAAGTTCATTGTTTCTTTTCATTTGTTGTGGATGAGAAAGTGCACCAGACATCCCCCTTCACGGGTGATGTCCACATGAATCTGTGTGGTCTTTCACTGAGCATATCATGGCTCTTAGCCCTGCCAGGGGAGGCCTCAGGTTTCCTCTCACTTCGGATAGGAAACAAGGCTTTAGGCTGTGGATTTCTTTTTCAAACAGGTTTAAGTTATATGTCTATTTTCAGGGCAAAACAAATATAGTCTCTGCATAAGCTTATTCTTTTTTTAAAAAATTAAAAACCAATATATTATAGACAGGTATAACGTGTAAACATATACTCTAGACAGATTTATTTACTTTTTGTTTTTTTTCTTGTTTTTTTGAGACAAGGGCTTGTTCTGTGGCCCTGGTTGACCTTGAACTTACTATGTAATCTGTGCGGACTTGAACTTGGAAGAGGGAAGGGATGAGAGACGCTATCTAAAAATAATTTCAATTTAAAAGTTATGAACTTGTTAAGTCTTTAAGAGTGTATCAACTGTATTTCCCCTTCATCTGCAAAAAAATAAGTTGTCTTCAGAAACGATTAATGTTTTCACACTCCCACACCCACTCTATTGTCTTGAGAGCTTGTCTGTAGGTTTTCGTGGAGTACTGGAAAGTTCTTCTCTGTGTAGGAGGTTGTTCTCTTCCACCCAGTACAAAGCTTCCAAAGGGAGATACATGAAGTGGTGAGGTAGGAAGGGGACACCTGCCCAGTCAGCCAGAACAGCCGAATCCATGCCGGAGATCAATAGGCAACAGAGAGGTGGGTCAGTTCATCCTCGTGCACGCTGTAGGTGTTTGCACCTTGCAATGTGACCGGCACATAGTACAGTCCATGCTAGAATCCTAAACAATAGTTACACTAGAGGATGCAGAGATGGCTCATCGGTTGAGAGGCGGTTGTTCTTCCGCCAGTGTTCGAGTGGAGACCAGTGTTCGATCTCCAGGATCCACATTGGGTGGCTAACAACACCCTGTAAGCTCAGTTCCAGGAAGATCCAGTGCCTCTGAACTCAGAGGGCACCTGCACTCACGAGCGCGAGCGTGCATATACATACACACACACACTCGTGTGCACACATGCCCACACTCACGAACATGTGTGCACGAGTGTGCACACACGCAATTTGAAAATGTAAAATATTTATTTATTTAATATTATTGTGTGTGTGTGTGTGTGTGTGTATGTGTGTGTGTGTTTTCAGACGGCAACTTTGTAGAGTCTTTTCTCTTCTTCCATGTTCATGTAGGTCTCAGGGATTGAACTCAGGTCTTCAGGACTGTGCAGCAAGTGCATTACTTGTTGAGCCCTTTAGATGGCCCCATCTTTGTTTTTTTTTTTTTTTTTTTTTTTCTAACTGTAACCAGTTTTATTAAAGATACTTTTCAAGCAGGACATGGGCAAACAATCAACAATATACAAGAACTTCCAAATTCCCTTCTTGTATAGACTACCAAAATCAGAAAGCCACTAAAACCCAATGAAATCTTCATTCAATGCTTTGAAAGGGGAGTGGCTTAGAGTGAGGGCTGACGTTTCACATGAGGATGTTGCTTAACAACTGTTCACAAGCCGACCCTGACTTTCAGGAAACGAACATGGCAGAATTATCAATCTGAAGATCCACAATCTTTTATAAAAGGAAACAGTGCTCTTCTGAGGACACTCAATGATGTCACTGCAGAGTCCACATCGCCCAATAGACTGGAAAACCAATTCTGGGGGTCAGGTTCCAACAGGTCTCTTGTTTTAAAAGAATTAAGTTTATGTTGATGGTACAGGGGGAGGAGGATAGAACAATCAATTTAGAGTTTCCCAGACCACAAGGACGTCTCTCCTGGAAGCCAGCAGTAGCCTTTCAAAATTATCAAGGAAAGAGGTTTTCTGTCCTCAATCCAGTTTAGGAGATATTTTGTTAGTGACACATGATCCTCCCCCCGCCCCCAGTGAAGTGTTCTGTGTGCTAACAATATAGCTTAAAAAAAAAAAAGTAAAACAAAATTCCGCATTTTTATAAAACTTGATAAAAAATAGTATTTCAAATTGTACAGTCACCAGAAGTACACAGTTATCAAAAATACACACCCGTCACTTGGCATCTCCAGCACCTTCAGCTTTCTGTGCCTGGTCTGTTTTGGCATCTCCGTTTTCTGCAGGATTATTCGCATCCTTGCTGACATCTGCCTTCCCCTTCTTCCCCTTGGGAACCTTCTCTCCCTTCTTTGCTGGGGCCTTTTTAGGCTTGGGCTCTGGCTTCGGAGGAGCAGGTTTAGCAGACGACCTTGCAGATCTTCTCTGGGGCTCGTCCTTCACTTTGGCTTTGTCTCCTTTAGCATCCCCTTCAGCCTTTCTTTTGGGCATGGCGGCGGCAGGGAACGTTGGTGCTGAACACAGGTCTACAAGAGGTGCTCGGGTTTGGTCCGTCCGGGGGTCGTCCTCGCTGCTTCTTCACACGGCTCCCTATCTTATTTTTTTAATTAAACAATTAAAAAAATTTTTTCGATCTCATGTACGTGTGTATGGTGTGCACATATGTATGTTCACATGTAGTGGGAGTGTGTGGGGATGCGTGTGCACATGTGTGGAGGCCTGAGCCTGATGTCGTTCTTCCTCACTGAGGTAGGGTCTTGCTCCCTGAACCTGGAGTTTGCCTGGCTAGCTTGTTTTCAGGGTTCCCAGTCTTTGCTTCCTGTGCTGGGTTTACTGACAAGCTGTCCTGCCTATCTGGCTCTTACATGGCTGGTCCTCACCCTTGTTGCTGCAAATGCTTTACCATCTGTGCCATCTCCTGGCTCTCTGCCTCATTTGGAGCTTGCCAATTCAACTAGGCTGAGTGGCCATCAGACAGACACTAGTGGTCCTCCTGTCTCTACCTCCCTAGAATTGGGATTACAGATGCATGCTGCCATGTCCAGGTTTTTTTATGTAGGTGTGTGGATTTCTTTTTCTAACAGGTTTAAGCTATTATTGTATATCTATGTTCAGGATAAAACAAATATATTCTCTGCGCAAGCTTACCCTTTTATCAACCCCCCCATGTACCAATGATTTCAGAAAACAAAGAACATTGTGTGTGTGTGTGTACACTTGTGTACACATGTTTATGAGTGTGTGCACGTGTGCGTGCTTATGTACACACACGCTCATGGGTGCAGGTGCCCTCTGAGGTCAAATGCACTGAATCTCCCTGGAGCTGAACTTACAGGCCGTTGTTAGCCTGTAAGATTTATGCTCATATGACAAACACTTTTCTATTGAGCTATCTCTCAAACCCCATTTGCCTATTCCTAAAAAGAATCATTTTTAAATTTTATTTTGATATTTACCCTAGTCCAGGTTAAATAGCTAGGTAAGTGTAGCAAGTGGCTTTAAATACTTTGTGGTATTTGGGAGTGGAGACATCATTTACCACTTTCTGAAAGATTTCTTTTTATTTGTGTGAGCGTTTGCCTGCATATATGTCTGTGCGTTATATGTGTACCTGGTGCTGTGGGGGTCAGAACAAGGCATTCCTTCCACTAGAGCTAGTTACAGATGGTTTATGTGCAGAGTTATTTTGGCCATGTGGAGTCTAAGATACCTATTATCCATACAGGTAGAAAGATGTGATGCGTGCTAGGATGTGTAATACTCAGAAGAGAGGGGTAGTGCTGGAGAGATGTTTAAGACGCTCTCATGAAGTATGGATGATATCAAAAGCCTCAGTGATTAGGCTAGCTGGAGTGATACCCACTAGAACCCCAGCATTTGGGAGGCAGAGACAAGAGGATCTGAGTTCCAGGCCAGCCTGGACTATCTAGCAGAGCTTGTCTCAAAAAAGGAAAAAGAAGCCAGGCCTGGTGGCATATGCCTTTTATTCCAGCCCTTGGAAGCCAGAGGCAGGTGAACCCCTAAGTTTGAGGCCAGTTTGGTCTACAGAGCAAGTTCTAGGACAGCCAGAGTTACACAGAGAAAGCCTGTCACCAAAAGGAGGAGGAGGAGGAAGAAGAGTAAGAAGAAGAGAAGGAAGGAAAAATCAAAACCAACAAAATAAAACAAACAAAACTTCAAAGATCGGGGATGTTGCTCTTGGAGAATGGCTTATTTAGGGTGTCCAAGGCCCCAGGTTTAACCCTTAGCAGTGGGGGTAAAAATCACACAAGGAGCTGGGGAAATGGCTCAGTGGTTAAATGGCTGCCAAGCAAGTGTGAGTTTGGATCCTCAGAAACCCACATAAATGGCAGGTAGGAGTGGCAGGCTGCCTGTAATTCTAGCCTCAGAAGTTGGCCACAGGGCATCTGCCTTGATCTTTATGGTATGTGATGATTTGTTTATGCTTGGCCCAGAGAGAGGCACTATTAGGAGGTGTGGCCTTGTTGGAGTAGGTGTGTCACTGTGGGTGTGGGCTTTAAGATCCTCATCCTAGCTGCCTGGAAGCCAGTCTTCCACTAGCAGCCTTCAGATGAAGATGTAGAACTCTCAGCTCCTCCTGCACCATGCCTGCCTGGATGCTGCCATGTTCGCGCCTTGATGATAATGGACTGAACCTCTGAACCCGTAAGCCAGCCCCAACTAAATGTTGTCCTTATAAGAGTTGCCTTAGTCATGGTGTCTGCTCACAGCAGTAAAACCCTAACTAAGACATGGTATAAGAGCAATAGAGAATGATTTTGGAGATCAGCCTTAGGCCTCCACATGCATGGGCACACAGGTGTAGTCTGGGCATACATGTGTGCCCAAATATATACAAAATATGCACCTACATACATCTGCATTACACATGAAAATACAGAGAAATCAAAGCCATAGGATCCAGGCACATACCTGTAAGGCTCAACTTTTTGAGGTGGAGTCTTGGATGATGAGGAATTCAAGGTCATCCTTGGCTATCCAGGACAGACTTGGCTACCAGAGACCCTGTCTCAAAACAACAGCAACAATAATAACAATACCACAGGGCTGGGTAAGAGTCCTTGCTTTTTTTTTTTTTTTTTTTTTTTTAGAAATAAAAGGAGCTGTTTTCAGACTGAGCCCCAAGCCACTTCATAGTTAGAAACAGAAAAGGATCTATGGGGGCCGTAAAGTGGAAGAAGCCAGGAAAACCAAAAATGAAACCAGCACACAGTGAGCTGGCAACTGTGAGAGCATCCATGTGAGGATCCATGTGTCAGATGCTACTGACCGACAGAGGTGAGCTCTGAGCCATGAACTGCGTGTGGATCTGTGCGAGGAACCATGAGTCAGACGCTGCTGACGGATGGAGGAGGTGAGGTCTGGGCCATCTGAGCTCTTGGTGACTTCTTACCTCAGCTTTCCCCCATGTTTTAGGCCCTCAGCACTTGCTGATATTCTTGGAGGGGGAGGGGAAGGCCAAGTTCCATCCTGCAGCCGCATTGTATTCTAAGTATTCCATTAGACCTAGAATAAAACAGATTAGAGAATTAAAGTGCTGCAGGCCCCATGTCTGTTCGTAGGCACTTAACCCACCCCATAGTGGCGTCCTGGTGTCAAGCAGCTGTGTATATTTAGAAAGAACCCATCTGAATGCTCCAGAGGGCTTTTTGTGTCATGAGTTAGAACTGCTTGCAAGAGCTGATTGGCCCAGGTCCACAAAGAGGCTTCCAATAGGTTTTAAAGCCTTCTGTCTCATTTCCCTGTGCATTTGTTATTAGCTCAATAAATAATAAATAGAGGAATTACCCAGTCACTAATTTGCTTTTCTTGATCAAGTGGAATTCATGTTTTAATAAATTGCCATTTTTGTAATATTGAATGTGAGCTGTAATACACCCGTACTTCAAACCCGTTCCTTGCATGTCTGCTCTTCGGCGGAGGCTTTGTCGGGGTGTTTGTTGAGTTTTTAACCCCTCCTCACATCCCATCTTGTAGACGCCTTCCAGGAAGATGTTGCTTTCTTCCCAAATTACTTCACTTAAAAAACTAATATTTGTTTACTGTTCTCTGATCATAAGAATAATAAATGATCCCTTTTAGAAATCTTTCACTGCTTCTCTCTCTCTCTCTCTCTCTCTCTCTCTCTCTCTCTCTCTCTCTCTGTGTGTGTGTGTGAGTGTGCGTGTGTGTATTTATGTTCACTATATGTGTGCAATGCCTGAAGAGGCCAGAGGGCATTAGATCCCCTAGGTTCTAGGTGCTGTCAGCTGCCTGAGTTAGGTCCTGAGAAGAATCTCAGGAAGATTAGCAAGATCCCTAACTGCTGAGCCATTTCTCTACCCCCTGAGTGTGGCTGAAGCCATCTATTTTATCATGAAATGTTGAGTTGAGCTATATGATAGTTAATTTGTTTTGGTTATAGAAACTGTAGTTTCAAATGATTCTACCTAACCGAAAACAGCAAAAGAAAGAAAGAAGGGAAATGTTCTACCTGCCCCTTTGTTTGCATTTGTAATTATTCCAACACTTACTTCGCTCTCTAATTCAATTTCAGGCTTTTAGATTTCCCGAATTGATAGAACAATTGAATAGTCCCCTGAAATAGCATCTCTTGTTTTCTCTTTTCTCAAAGACTTGGTTTCATGCCTCCCTCAGTCTCAACACTGACTTTTCACAGCTAGAGGCCAGGTGTGCTCCCTTCGCGATTCCTGCACAGTTCTAAAATGGGTACAGCCCTCATAGAAACACCAACACATAGTTACCTGTAGAAAAGGATGCGTTTGGATAGGACTGTGGAAGCCATATTAACTTATAAGCAGCCTTATTTGGGTTGGAGAATATAGCTCAATTGGGAGAGTGCTTGCCCAGCATCCAAAAGACCCTAGGTTCAATTCTCCTGAACTACAGAAAACTTGATGTGGTGGTCCATTTCTGTAATCTTGGCATTTGGAAGATTGAGGCAAGAAGCTCAGAGGTTCAAGGCCATCCTTACATATATAGTAAGTTTGATGCTAGTCTGGGATCTGTAAATCTGCCACAAATAAATATAAACCCATGTCCCTTACCAATATCCTGGCTTTATGGATATTATAGCAAGTAGCTTAACATATTATTAAAGCTGGTACCAATCTCAACTTGGGTAAGGGCATCTTGCCTGCCTGGTTTTCCTACTTCTGTGTCTTCATGGTCCAGGAAGAAAGCATGTCCACTCTGACCTCTGTTTTCCCCTCACTGTTCTGTCTGCTGGTCCTCATCTTCTTCCTTGAGGCTTAATAAGAATAACGGTAAGCTGGGTGTGGAGGTGCATGCCTTGAATCCCAGGAATGGGGAGGCAGAAGATGGATCTCTGAGTTTGCAGCCAATCTGGTCTATATACTGAGATCCTGGACAGCCAGAGCTACACAGTGAGACTTTGTCTCAAAAAACAAAACAACAACAACAACAACAAGAATAATGGTAAGGAAAACAGCTTCCATCAGTGGAAGGTTCGTACTAAACATGCATTCTACCTGCACTTTCTCCCTTAGACTCTCTGGCAGTTCACTGTCTGCATCATCATTATAACTGCCACACAGAGGGGTCAGAGCATGCGCTCCTGGGTTCAATTCCTGGTCTTTGGCTTTGCCCCTTCTCGGCCCACAATTCTTCCTCCCATTCTTCCATATGAGTTCCTAAGCTCCATCCAATGTTTGGCCATGGGTCTGTCTATCTGTCTGAGTCAGATGCTGGGTGAAGCTGCTCAGAGGACAGCCAGGCTAGACTCCTGTCTGCAAGTAAAACAGAGTATCATTAATAGTGTTATAGACTTTGCTTGCCCATGGGATGGGTCTCAAGCTCGACTGGTTATTGGTTGACTTCATTCCCTCAATCTCTGCTCCATCTCCAGCGTCTGCATTTCTTGGAAGCCCGTGGTGGTAGGAGCATGTGGAGGAGATTGCTCATCTCATGGGAGGCAGGAAACAAAGAATGGAGGGCTGGAGAAGGAACACATCCCCAGTGACCTACACATTTTGGTTATCTCCTAATGAAATACCCAATTATGACTCCCTCAAAGAATTTATCCATTGATTAGGTCACAGCTAGCCACTAGGACCCAGTCCCTTTTGCAAAACCTGTCAGCGGGCAACCAAGCTCCCGCTTATTATACTAGCCTGGGAGTATGTCACTGGGGGTGGGCTTTGATATCTCAGAAGCTCAAGCCACGCCCAGTGTGTCACAGTCTTTTCCTGCTGCTTGCTGATCGATCCAGATGTAGAACTCTCAGCTCCTTCTCCAGCATCATGCCTGCCTGGATGCTGCCATGCTTCCCATGATAATGATGGACTGAACTTCTGAAACTGTAAGCTTGCCCAGTTGAATGTTTTCCTTTATAAGAATTGCCATGGTTATGGTGTCTCTTCACAGTGATGAAACCCTAACTAAGACACCTACTATGTTGCTTTCCTGTAGAAAACTTACCTCTTCCTTCTCTTCCTCTCCTCCTACTTCTTCCTAAAGATTTATTTTGTTTGGGCTGCATAATGGTTAAGAGAGCTTGCTGTTTCTGCAGAGAACCTCATTTGGTTTTACCCATGTGTTGTCAGTTCACAACAGCCTGTAACTCCAGTCCTAGGGGATCTGACACTCCTTTCTGGCCTCCCTGGACACTAGGCATGCACACAGTGCACACAGCTACATGCAGACAAATACCCATAATATATGAAATTAAAAAATTAAAAAGATTATTTTATTTATTTATTTTTTTATTTTATTTTATTTTTTTTATTTTTTGGTTTTTCGAGACAAGGTTTCTCTGTGTAGCGCTGGCTGCCCTGGAACTCACTGTGTAGACCAGGCTGGCCTCGAACTCAGAAATCCCTCTGCCCCTGCCTCCCAAGTGCTAGGATTAAAGGCGTGCGCCACCACTGCCTGGCAGATTATTTTATTTTTGATGACATGCATGCATATATGTGCACATAAATGCAATACCCTCAGAAGCCAGAAGAGGGATCCCCTGGGGTTGGAGTTAGAGGTGGATGGAAACTACTTGATGTGGCTGCTGGGGACAGAATCCAGGGTCCTCTGCAAGAGCAGGATGTGCTCCTAAAAACTAAGCCGTTTCTCCAGCCTCCCTAAGGAAAACTCTCCTAGCCTTCCACCTTTAAACAAAGCCCAGAAACTGTCCTCCTTGCGGATCCCCAGCTTGTCAGATACACTTGGCACCTCTGTATCTATAGTTCTGTGTCTGTTTCTGTCAGGTGTTTTGCTCACAGTAAGTATTCATGCTCTACTGAGGTCTTTCTAAGTATTTTATTTCGTACTGTTATCTTTTCTCTTCCTCCTCTTCCTCTCCTGCTTCCAGTTTCCTGCCTGAGTTTCCCTTGATGAGCTAATGGACTATGACCAGTAAGCTGAAATAAAGTCTTTCCTTCCCCAAGTTGGTTTTGGTCAGTGTTTTATCACAGTAACACAGAGCAAACTAGGACAGTAGGTATACAAATTCTCTTTCTTGTACACATAAGCTTTGGTGACATGAGCCACACAAGTGTGTGTTCTACTGGTGTAGAGAAGGAAACATAATTTCTTTTATAATTAACAAAAAGGTATATCTAAAATTTTAAATTAGATGTGACTGTGACCTGGACCAGCTGGTCATTCTTGAGTGATGAAGTCCTGGTGGGATGAGAAAGACAAAGATAAGAGATGAAAGCTGGGGCCCAGAGGCCCTACAGGAACCCAACAAGTACAGCATCACACATTCTACTTTCTGTAGGCTTAGATTTTTAAAAACCTACTTTAAAGGGGGTTGTTAAACACTTAGACCTCCCGTCTAGCCCACTGCCCACCAGGGGTAGTGGGAGGGAAAGGATAAGAGGCAAAGGGAGATGTGGACTTGTTTAGAGATAGTTTTTAGGGCGATTCCAGTCCTCACTGGCAGCAGTCAGCAGTGGTAGCTCGATTCATGAATCAGCAATATCAGTTTGAACCAGAAGAAAATGCTAGGCTCTGCCAAGTGGGCCGAGTCTGCAGAAGCAGCGAGAAGCTGCCAGAATATCACAAGAAGTTCTTTGGTGAGTTTCTCTCTACAGAGTCACAACAAATAATGAAGAAGGCAAGGTAAACCAATGCACAGTGTCGTCAGCAAAGACCAGCAACAGCAAAGCCCAACAAAGCCCTGCAAAGAGTAGCAAGGTGAACCAATGCCACAGTGTTGTCCACTGCCTATAAATTATAACTTTCTAAACATCACATGTCCTCTCAAGCATCTGCTCTAGCAAAGTATATCACATGCCCTTTCTCTAGCAGCTTCCAGAAAAACACCACATGTCTGCCTAAGCAAATCATCCTCTCATAAGACAGTCTCCAGAGAAATATCACATGACACAACTGAGTCTCCAAAGAAACCAGAGATTTTTACTTCAATTTTCAGAGGTGAAAACAGGCAGGGTCTGCAGAGAGCTAAGTCAGACAATATTGGCAAAGGAAACCCAAGATACCTCAGTCAGCTGCCTAAGGACTGATAACCACAGCTCAGGGGGAAGAATTACGTTCCCAGAAACAACAACCTTGATTTTTTTTTTTTGAGACACTGGCTCCAGCGTAAGACAGGCCTTGCCAAGTTCACTCCTGCACAAGGATACAGAACTAAAGTTGCTCTTGTCTTTTTCTCAGGGCCCCTAACCCTGACCTGGGTCAACCTGACTCCCCATAGTCTTCTCTCTCTCTCTCTCTCTCTCTCTCTCTCTCTCTCTCTCTCTGAATGCAGTGCTCAAAGGAAGCCAGAAGGGGGCAACTAATCTCCTAGAACTGGGATTTTAGGCAGCTCTGAGTTTCCTGATATGAGTGCTGGGAACTGAACTTGGGTCTTCTGTTAAGAACACTGTGCAGTCTTAACCCGCTGAGCCACCTCTCTGGTCTCCTTTAATAAACTCTCCATGGGTCATTTCCTGTGCACGTTTCTTCCCCCCTCCTATTTAAAAATCAGATTTCTTTGTTAGGAAGCATCCTCTTGAAACTGTGTTTATTCCCAAAATAGATCCCAGCTGTGTAGAAGTGTCCCCTCTTTGTTGAGGTTTTGGTTGTCTTTAGTTCTTGCAAACAGATGGGGACATTATTATTACTGTAGATCTTCTATGAGTGTCATCTGTCATTCATAGGATGAAGCTGGGTGGCTGCAATGTTTTTTTGTTTTGTTTTGTTTTGTTTTTGTCATCTCCATCAATTCTAAACAGAACTAAGAGATTCAGTATTCAGTGTTACAATTGTCTGGCTTAACACACATTACAGCAAGGCTAGTGAAGCTTGAATCTCCGGGGCTGGAGAGACAATTCAGCCACTAAGAGCTCTTGCTGCATTTACAGAGGACCTCAGTTCCATTCCCAGCACCCACACTGGGTGGCTCACAACTGCTCAGAACTCCAGCTCTGGAGTAATCTATACCTCTGACAAGTGTATGTACTTGCACTCATGTGCATATGTACCCCTGTCTTGGTTACCATTCCACTGCTGTGACTAAGGGAACAACTCTTTCCTCCTCCTCCTCCTCTTCTTCCTCCCTTCCCTTCTATTCCTTCTTCTCCTTCTCTTCCTCCTCTTCTTTTCTTCTTCCTCAATGTTTTTTTTGTTTGTTTGTTTGTTTGTTTTGTTTTTTTGAGACAGGATTTTTTGTGATTCCATGGCTGTCCTGGAACTCACTCTGTAGACCAGGCTGGCCTCACACTCACAGAAAGCCACCTGCCTCTGCCTCCCAAGTGCTGGGAATAAAGGTGTATGCCACCACCACCCATCTAAGGTAACTCTTATGAAAGAAAACATTTAGCCAGGCAGATGGTGGCGGTACAAGCCTTTAATCCCAGCACTTGGGAGGCAGAGGCAGGTAGATTTCTGTAAGTTTGAGGCCAGCCTGGTCTACAAACCTAGTTCCAGTATAGCAAGGGTTACACAGAGAAACAGTCTTGAAAAAGAAAGAAAGAAAACATTTAACTGGAGCTTGCTTACAGTTTCAGAGGTCCATTATCATTAAGGCAGGGAACATGGCAGCACACGGTGGGGGGTGGGGCAGACATGCTGCTGGAGTTCTAAATCTGGATCCACAGGGTCCACAGGCGGGAGAAGAGTGAGCAACACTGGGCCTGGCTTGGGGTTTGCAAGCACTCCCTCCAACAAGGCCACACACTTAATTCTTCTTAAATAGAGCCACTACCTGATGTCTATGAGTCTATGGAGGCCATTCTTATTCAAATCACCATATCCCTCTAGAGACACCTACACATAATTAAAAACAATAAAAATAGTGTCTAGAGCGATGTCTCAGTCATCTGGAGTACTTACTGTTTTGACTCCATCTCCTTTTGTAGCTGAATACAAAAAGGATGGAGGTTCCAACACTGGCTAGTGACTAAGAGCTAGCAGACAGTCCAGGTCCACAACTGTCTTGGTTAGGGTTTTCTTGCTGTGAAGAGACACCATAACCAAGACAACTCTTATAAAGGGAAGTTTGAATAGGTATGCCCCCTCCTCCCTAAATTATGAGTCTGAATGCTCGACCCACAAGGCATGGAACTATTAGGAAGTGTGGGCTTTTTAAAGTAGGTATGGCCTTGTTTGAGGAAGCGTGTCAAAGAGTGGGCTTTGAGGTCTCTATGCCTAAGCTCCACCCAGTATGGAATCTCTGCCCCTGGAATACAGTCTCCTGCTGCTGCCTGCGGATCAAGATGTAGAACTCTCAGCATCTCCAGCACCATGTCTGCCTACATACTGCCATGCTTCCTGCCATGGTGATAATGGACGGAACCTCTGAAACTGCAAGCCAATCCCAATTTAATGCTTTCCTTTATAAGAGTTGTCTTGGTTATGGTGTCTCTTCACAGCAATAAAACCCTAACTAAGACAGTTGTGGACCTGGACTGTCTGCTAGCTCTTAGTCACTAGCCAGTGTTGGAACCTCCATCCTTGAAGGGGCCTTAGAGTGCTGTCAACCACACCAAACTCTCTTTGTTCTTGCAGCTCCTTGTCTGTGGGGTGACTGGGGTGATTGTGGTGGTGGGGTGGGAGTGAGGGGAGAGTCTGGTGTCTCCTGAAATAGGTGGAGGCTTTCTTAAAAGTTGTCATTGTTCGGGGCATTAGAAGCAGGAATATGTAAATGGCAATAGTACTTGATGTATATTTCCTTGGGAGGGGTTGAGGGGAGCTCTTATGGAATCTATCCAGCCTGCCCACCTACATTGGCCCTGTTACCCCAAGTGTCTGCATGCCCCTTCCAGTCTCCTTGGCTATCTCAACCCAGCTACACGCTTCTTCCTCTCTCATCTGGAATGTTCCTGATTGTGTAGTGTCCACATCAAGATTTCTTCTGACCCTGAAGTCGTTTCTCACCATAAGATATAAGAGAGCCACTTGTTGTTTACCCGGAGGCTCTTTTCATGACCACCATGTAAACCTGTAGGATTACAGACATGTGCTGCCCTGTCTGGCTAAACCCATTAAGCTGCTTCTGCCAGGCGTCTGGCCACAGCTCTGACAAAGCTGCTCTGTCAGGATGGGACCCTATTGTATGTTGAGGGGCATCTGGAACTGGGCTGTGTTTTGGCTGCAGTTCAAGTTTCTCATCCTTTGTCAACAAAGGCCGCATGTGTGGGCAGCCATGTCCATTCATCAGGCTGCTTTCTACCAGCAGAAGGTGGGGCGGGGTCTGGGGGCTGACAAGCTTCCTCTCAGCTTGTCCTCTTGTCTCTGTCTACACTGATAGCGTTTCTGTGGGTTGATTTTTCCCAAGGGCTTTGTGGGCCATGTACACGCCTTGCTGGGTTCCTCTGTGTTGTACCAACTCCACACTGGCAGATCTTTTGTGGCCACCCTGCCCCTGACCACACACACACCTGGATCTCCTGACGGGGCTGTTGAGGAGCAGTTTCCTTGAGCTCTTGACAGCTCTGTGGTTTAGCAAGATGGTTTATTACTCCCACTCTTAGTCTTAGGAGGTGGACACTCTGACTTCCCACCGTCCTGAGGTTTAGTCCCACCCTTAGCGTACACTCAGGCTCCTGACCCGCTTCCATGCCTCAGTATTGTTGTTATCTGGAAAGGCTGAGACTAGAAACATCCAGGTGGGACTACTTATGTTCTTCCCTAAAAACATTTATTTTTTTTTTTTATGCGTGTGGGTGTTTGACTGCATGTATGTCTGTGCATGTGTGTCAAGTTCCCACAGAAACCCAAAGAGGTCAACAGACTGCACTGGACTGGAGTTACAGACTATTGTGAGCTGCCATGTGGGTGCTGGGATTTGAACCCAGGTCCTGTGGAAGAGCAGCAAGTGCTCTGAATCACTGAGCCATCTCTCCCAGTCCCTACTTGTGTCCTTTTACAGGCATTTGTCTTACAATGTGTGCACGTCATTTTGATGTTATAAGTTATAATAGAAGCACATGGAAAACATGTTAACGGGGTTTTGATGGACACCTTAGCAAAGCCTGTTCTAACTCTGTAAGTCTGTGTTCTGTTCAACAGATGTCTGCAGAGAGGGAGTGTCGGGTTCACTGATTTCCAGTTTAGGACCTTACCTTTGTGAAGGGACCCGCTTGATCATCCCAAATACCCATGGCCCCAGGACAGTGTAAAGGTCTCCTTTTGCACAACCTCCTGTTTTAGCTCTGCTCCTGCCCTCCTCTCTCTTCTTTCTTTCAGAAGTCTTCCGGCTGGGGCAGTACTAAGAATGGCCCCTATAGGCTCATATATTTGAATGCTTTAGTCATCAGAGAGCAAATTCTGAAAGGATTACGGGATTAGGAGGTGTGGCCTTGTCAGAGGAAGTGTGCCCCTGGGGGTGGCCTTTGAGACTAGGCCCAGCTCTCTCTCTCTTCCTGAGGAGCGGGATGTAGCTCTCAGCTCCTCCAGCACCATGCCTGCCATGCCTGCCGACATGCTCCCTGCCATGATGATAATGGGCTAAGCCTCTGAAGCTGTAAGCCAGCCCCATGGAGATGCTTTCTCTTGTCAGAGTTGCCCTGGTCAGTAGAACAGCGGCTAAGACAGCTACTCTTTTTCTTCCTCCTCTTTTTTGAGGTAGTTGTGATTCTCCTGCCTCAGCTTCCAAATGCTGGGCTTGTTTATTTGTGTGTGTGCTATGTGTAGGCCTTGGTACACCCGTGGAGGTCAGAACGACTTGCAGGAGTCGATCTTTGCTTCTTCATCACAGAACCCAGGAACTGGACTCAGGTTGTAAGGTGTGCATAGTAAGTGCTTGTCTTTACCTGCGGAGCCAGCTCTTCAGCCCCCAAATGCTGGCATTGTACCAGGGTGCCACCACACTCGGTTTCCTTTTATAATTTTTATGCTTTAAAATAGTTTTGCTAAAATATATAATAATTCTTATATATCAGTACATACTATTTTTTCCCCAAATTTACTATTGATAAATGTGATATTCACTCAGGGTAATTTGTTTAAACTCGTGTTAAATACTGATAGTTGCGCCATACTTTTTAAAATTAAATTTAGTGTATTTAAATATAATCTCATTTTGTGTGCATGTGTGTTTGTGTGTGTGTGCAGGGGTATTGTGTCTGCATGTATGTGTGTGTGTGTGTGTGTGTGTGTGTGTGTGTGTGTAGGTCAGAAGACAACTTAATACAGAACTCAGTTCTCCCCTTCCACAGTGTGGGCTGCAAGGATTGAACTCAGGCAGACTGGCATGGTGGCAAGCACCCTTGTCTGCTGCATCAATTGTTTCTCCATTGTGATGATAAAATATAATGATCAAAGCAAAGGAGGAGTTTATGACTCAGGGGTCCAGAGGGAGCATTTGTGACAGTAGGGAAGGCATGGCACCGTGGCAGGAACAGGAAGTTTGGAGATCACACCTCAGCTGCATACAGGAAGCAGAGTACAAGAGTAGCCAATGGGTGAGTAGAAACTCTCAGAGCCTGCCCCAATGATGGACTTTGTCCAGTAAGGCCGAACCTTCTAAGAGTTCCATAGCCTTCCTAAGGAGCACCACCAACCAGGGCCCAAGTGCTCAACCATGAGCCTCTGGGGTGTGTGTGTGTGTGTGTGTGTGTGTGTGTGTGTGTTCTGATTCAACCACCATACTGGTTAAACTATTTCACCGGTCCTAGACCACATTTTTTCTCTTGCACATCTGCTTACTTTTCTGGTTTATAGCTTAGACTACTCAGAAAATAATTCAGCTCCAATAACTATGAGCTGAAAACTCTTCCTGAGTAGACTCTGGCATATTGAGTTTTACATAATGTTTGCTTTTACTGAGCATTGGCATAGTAGAAACCGAGACAGGAGGATCATGAGTTTCATGCCTACCTGGGCTACATAGTTCCAGGCTAGCTTGGGCTACTGTTTGAAAGCCTGTCTTAAAAAAAGCCAACACTAGTAAAAATGTTCAGACTCACTGGAAGGATTACAGAAAGATTTGGTGTTCATGGCTTAAGCACGATGCCATGTGTAATTCCACAACTCCGGGCCTCAGAAGTCCTCCAGTGGACTGTACTGTGAAGGCCCACGTGAAGATACACTTTTGGTTGTGTGGGGGAATGTATTTTTCTGAGGTGATGCTCTCTCTGCACCCCCCCCCCCAAGCCCCACCCTGCAACCTTCTGAAATGAATGTTTCACAGTCTCCAGTAAGGCCCACAGAAAGGTCCTGGTGCAGTGCCCCCTACTGGTGAGTGGCAGTTGAACATTAGCATCATGTCAGAGATGGGCACAGTGGTCCCCTTACTGACAATGGAGCCGCGGGTAATGTTGAGCCTGCCAGCTTGGTTTAGATCATGTCCTTAAAGTAACAGAGTCAGATCTATAGAAAGGGAGCGGCTCACTGTTTTGTTTTATTTTTTTCTACATTTTTTTTTCCTGACACGGGATGATTTGCTGTAGCTCAGTTTGGCTGATGAAATATGAACACTTGTATTTCTGCCTCTGCCTTAGTTTATTAAACAAGTCCAGTTCTTGGGAGCTATAGCCTCTTATCACAAGGGAACCTGACTTGAGCCTCCCCAGAGAAGATTTAAGTGTGAGCTATTTTAGGAGCATTCATTTTGTTAAGCATTAAGAGATCACTTTGAGGGCACCCCCTTTCCTCTTTTCCTTCAGTGGGATGAGTCAGCGTTCACTTACGCAGGCTTCACAGTGGTCATGTTAAAGGAAATTAATTAAGTCTAAGGCTAGGTGGGTGTGTTAGATTCCTATTTTACCTTTGACATCTCCCGAATGCAATCACTTTAGAATGTATAATTCTCTATTTCATTCTGCTCCGGCAGTAGGTGTGGCTAACCATGTCCGTCTATGTCATTTGTTTGTTTTGGTTTGTTTTTGTTTTTGCTTTTTTTTCTTTCCTGGACCAAGATACCACAGAGAGCAACTCAAAGGAGGAGACATGTACTTTAGCTCACGGTTTCCAAAGGCCTTAGTCCGTGACATCTGGGCTCCATTCGCTCAGGCAGAACATTGTGGCAGTCTTTACCTCATGGTAGATAGGAAGTAGACCATGAGAGACAGGAAGTGGGGAGGGACAAGATACCCCAAGGGATCCACATCCTTTGGTGCACTTCCTCTAACTGTGTCCCCACTTTCTAAAGTTTCCAGAACTTACTAAAATAGCTTCACCAGCTTGGGATGAAAAAATTTAACATGTGATGCCTGGCACGGAGCTGGAACAGTAGCTAAGAGCTGTTATTGAATCCACAGGCTGGGCCTGGTATAGGTTTTTCAAACCTCAGGGCCCACTCCCTGTGACACATTTCCTTCAGTAAGGCCACACCTCTTAATCCTTTCCAAACAGTTCCAGTAACCGGGGACCAAGCAGTTAAACACACGAGCCTGTGGGCACCGTGCTTAGTCAAGCTACCACAGGTTCTCTGGAAAAGCGATGTGTGCTCTTAACCACTGAACCATCCGTCCAGCCCAAGATACTGTCTTGAAAATCAAACAAGTCCCATCGCCACCACTACAAAGAAATTCCCCAAATTGGGGGGGGGGGGCAAAAAATGAAGAAAAAAATTGTTTAATTTAGCAAGATGGCACTCCCTTGGAGGGCAGATTGATTGGGTTGTGGAAACAGACTCCTACTTAGCACATGTTGAACAGTGAATGAAGATAGGTTGGGGAATGAATGAACGTGGGAGATGAGAGTCTTGTCTGAGGTGGCGGGCTGAGCCTTGTCAGTGATGAAGAATAGAGAAGCTATCTCCAGAGAGATGAGAACTTGTGTTCTTTAATGTGGCATTAACTGTAACAAAGTATCTGACGTAAGCTACTTAGGAAGAAAAGTGATTCTGATACGGAGTAATCTCATATGCTAAAGGCTGGGTCCTACCTCAGACCATGGGGTTTTTAGGAAGTGTTTGGATCTTGAGGGTTCAGACATAACCAGTGGATAGAGCCACAGATGGATTGCTAATCCAATGGCATTCTATGGAACAGTGGAGCCAAGGAGCTGGGACGTGTTAGCGCAAACGGGCCGTGGCTGTGTGTGAAGGGTTTGTCTCATTTCTGGTCCTCTTTCTCAGTGGCATGAGCTGAGCAGCTTCTGTTTCTGTCTCACGATTCTTACTGCCTCAGGCCCAACAGGGCCAGCCAGCCAATGGCTGGAGTCTCTAAAGCTATAAGCCCAAAGAAGTCTTTCCTCCCCCTGCTCTTTTCTGAGGGGAGGTGGAGGGAGAGACTGGGGGAGGGGAAGTGGAGAAGGTGGATATGGAGGAGGAGGGGAGAGACTGGAGGAGGGGAGGACAGGGAAACTGCGCTTGGGATGTAATATATAACAGAAGTATAAGACTCTGGGAACTCTGACTGATGCAAAAGGAGTTTATTTACCGTGCTGTGGTTCCATGTTCTGCTTTCTCCCTTGGGGTTTCCAGGTGCTGCTGTACACCAGGCGGGGAAGGATGGAGCAGAGCTGGGTTCCCTGGACCACTTCTTCCCTTGAGGTGTTCAGGCACCGCTGTCTACCTGGTAGGAAAGAATGAAGCAAATGATTGAATTGGGTGGACAGCAGAATGGGGGTGGGGCTTCTCCAGGGATTTTAACGTTACAGATCTATTAGATAATGTTCAGGGAAACAGCTTGTGCGCATACACTTTATTGGGGGGGGGATGAATCAAGGGATATATATATATATATATATATATATATATATGAATCTTGGAGAGTGGGAAGGGCTTCTTCTTAGGGTGAAGTTTCATTGGCTGAGGCTTAAGGTCCTGGGAATAACTCATTTGCATGGAGAGGCATTCCAGAAATCCCAGGTGCTTGCTGAGCAGGTTCTTACCAGGAGAGAGGAAGTTGAACCTGTAATTTTGCAAAGGACTGTGTGACATTCCTCAGGTAGAAGATTGGAGATCAGGCTCCCCTCTTCAGGCAGAGAAGAGGAAGTCCTTGCTAAGAAAAGGGAGTCCTCCATTTTGCGCTGAGCTCAGGAAAGCTATCCTGACACGGTAGACTATAACCTTAGTAATGAGGCACAACACCGTAGCCACTGGAAAGTTGAAGTCCAAGTAGCATAACTCAGGCTCTGTAAGAGGACCCCTTGGCTGCATCACCTCACAGTGAATAGTGGTCATGGGTGTGTGTGGAAGGACGGCAGGTTGCCTCTGGAGCCAGGAAGTGGAAGAGGAGGTAGGGTTAAGGATTGGCTCATTCCAGTGGGTGTGGTTTTGTGTGCATAAGTGTGCAGGTAGATGTGTGGAGGTCAAACTTGCAGGAGTTGGTTGTCTCTTTCTGCCATGTGGGTCCTGGGGACTGAAGTCAGATCGTCAGTCTCGGTGGCCATCGTCTTTACCCATTGAGTCACATGCTTGTCTTAGGCTTGTTCGTCACATAACACACCCTTTAGAAAACGCTATCAACAGACCCCACCTCTAACAGATTCTACCATTCTCTGAATGGTGTCACCGTAGGGACCAAGACCCTAGTTTATCCATCTTGGTGGGAAGACACAGGCCATAAGATATGATTCTAATGTAAGTGAGCTTTCTGATGATTAAAACCATAGAGCCATCCATGGTCATGAACTCTTGGGAGCAGCTTCATCAGAAACATTGTGGACCAATGATGCATAAGGACGGGGTGTTTGGCTTATTTTCTTCTTATTGTTGTTTATGTAGATGAAGTTATGAAGTAGTGTGGGTCCTTTGCCCACCTGTGCTGTCCTTTGAGAGTGATTCCCAGTTTCTCCCAGAGGACTGCAGCTATTTGTACATCCTTGAAGAGCAGTCTTCCTTTATTGGGGAAGGCTGTGCTCGAAGCTCACAGCTTAGGGAGGGGACAAATATGTCTTTCCCCACTAGCCTAGCTTCTGCTGCCTGGTTTTTCTCCTCCACCCTCACCCACCACTTCCCCACCCCCATCAACTCACCAGCCCTAGTCTCTGGGATGAGGACACCCCTCTGATGCTCCAATAGCCGTTACAGTGAATGCCCGTCTGGACCTTACTTCCTGCCCCTCAGTGTGTGTTTCCTTCTTTCTCACCACAGGTGTGATACAGAGCCCAATAGAAACGGCTGATGTTGGTGAGCAAAGAGGAGCCTATGCCCTAGAGCCCCTGGGTCCCATAGTTGCTTACTTGTGTGACCTCAAGAACATAACATCTCTGTGGTTTCTTTTTCATCTCTAAAGGGGGGATATCGAGTGCCTTTACCTCTTAACACTGAGGATTAAATGGCAAAGAGCCAATGTCCCTAGAGCTAGGCATGGCCTCAGTAAGAACATTCTTGGAAAAGCTCCAGTCATGAAAGCCAGCTCCGATTAGGACCAGCAGGCAGTGAAAGCTCCTTGTAGCTTAGAAGCCCCAATACCTTGGCTACTTGTTGAGGCCTGCCTCCTAGCATAGCTGTAGCCATTTTGTTCTCCTCCCCCCCCACCCCCCCAGCTATTTCATATTGCTGCTGTAATATGCCTGCCAGTCATTGACGCAGAAAAATAACTTGACTCAGAGCAGGGTCATGTGACCACATTCCCTGTTATGTTCTGTATGTTATAAGGTTTGATAGTCTTAAGAAATCCCACAACTTTAGGCTTCATGTAGGTCCCATCAAATTTAAGGTCAATATGAACTGTTATGTCTAAAATTACTTTCGTCAGGGTTGACCACTGGGCAGCACTTCCAGCACCTGTGTGTGAGCTTATTGTGGATTTTGCAGTTTTAGCCATTAGAAGCTGGACTTGAGAAGTGTCCAGAGAACAGCTTTGAGCTGTTGCCCTGACCAATCAGTCTTGGGGTGTGCATTCAATAAGCCATCCCTGTTTAACTGAGATTAATGTTCATGTTGCTTGGGGGGGGATTCCTGGACCCCAACACTGCCATCTACTGTATGTATGCTTCCTGTCCACGATGCTCAATCTCTTTTTTCCTCCCTTCAATCAATGCTTTAGAGAGGATTAACTGGATGGTGTTGTACTCAATCGTGGAGGAATTACCTTCTATTATGGAGACATTTTCTTAAATCATTTCTTTAGGTTTCCATATGCACACACCACATTGAAGGGATGTTTTACAGCCTGTGATTTAAAAGGATTGTACTCTGCTTCTGGGTGGAATGCTCACAGACTAGTCAGTGGTTTTATTTGTGATAGGTAATCTCATAGAGACACCCAGTCCATCCCTGGGGATGTGGCCTGGAGGATGTGGTTGGCTCAGAGAAAATGGCTGGCATAGCAACAGGACAAGTGCCATCCACTCCCTCCGAGGTGGGTACTCTGTATACCCAGCACATACATACCTTTGATGCTGAAGCGAACACAGTATTGTTTCTCATTTGTGATTATAAAAGTAAGATTCTGTTTAAAAAGACCCATTGACAGCTGTGTTCTCCCTGTAATTCTATTGAAACAAGACGCAAACATACAAAAACAAGAAACCCAAACCAACTGAAAACCAAACCAAACCAAGAACCAACCAACCAAAGAGGACCTCACTGGGCTGGAGGATAGCTCAGTGGCTAGGTATACTTGTTGCTCTTGGAAAGGATCTGGGTTAGGTCGGGCTCCCGCATGCCCGAGGTACACATAAACTCATACAGGCACGGACACATAACACAATAAATAAAAAGATAAGAAGACATCACAAGAAGAAAGAGGGCACGAGAGAAGCAGATAGCAACATTTTAGAGATAGGAATCATGGGGACTCCGGGTAGATGCTGCTGCCCCTGGCAGTGCTCCTAGTCCTGCCGACAGAGAGAAGCAATCCTGTCATCCTTGGAGATGGACACCCAGAGCCTTGATTGCAAGGTCTCTGAGCATCTTCACCATCTCCTTCCTCACACCAACAGTCTCACAGCTGAGCCGAAGCCTCACTGTGGAGCACCTGCCCAGCATCCTGATCTGCTTCTGCTGACCTGCCTCCATCTTCACCTCAGCTCTGGCATGTTGCTTTGTCTTCTTGGAGATCCCATCCTCAGTGCATATAGGTTGGGAATTCCTCTTCTCTCTCTCTTTGTTTTTTATTTATTGTATTATTTTATTTTTCTGTTTGTCTGAATGTGGTGCATGTGTGTGTACATGAATGTCTGTGTGAATGAGTGTAGATGCCTGCAGAAGCCAGAAGAGGTCATGGGATCCCTGGAGCTGGAGTTACAGGAAGTCATGAGTCACTTGATGTGAGTGCTGGGAGTTGAACTCAGGTTCTCTACAGGAACATTGTGTTGGTTCTTCTTGGTGTCAACTTGACTACATCTGGAATTAAGTAAAACCTAAGTGGCTGGGTACACCCGTGAGGGATTTTCTTTCTTTCTTTCTTTCTTTGTTCTTTTTTAAAGATTTATTTATTTATTTATTTATTGGCTTTTTGAGAGAGGGTTTCTCTGTGTAACTCTGGCTGTCCTGGAACTCACTCTGTAGACCAGGCTGGCCTCGAATTCAGAAATCCGCCTGCCTCTGCCTCCTGAGTGCTGGGATTAAAGGCGTGCACTGCCACTGCCCAGCTTATTTATTTATTATATGCAAACACACTGTAGCTGACTTCAGACAATTTTTCTTCTCACTCCAGTTCTGTTCGCTGTCGCTGTCTTCAGACACCCCCAAAAAGGGCATCAGATCTCATTACAGATGGTTGTGAGCCATCATGTGGTTGCTGGGATTTGAACACACGATCTTCAGAAGAGCAACTGGCACTCTTAACTGCTGAGCCATCTCTCCAGCCCCGTGAGGGATTTTCTTAATTAAATCATTTGAAATGGAAAGATCCCCTTTGATGGGGATCTGTCAAGGTCAGAGGATCCACCTTTAATCCAGATCTTTTGGGATGAGAAGATCCACTTTAATCTGGGCCACGCCTGCTGGCAGCCTATATACGGGACAGAGAAGAAGGAAGATGACTCTGCCTGCTTGCACTCACTCTTGCCATTTCTTCACTGGCATCAGAGCTGACTTCTTTAGGATTCTAGCATATACTGAAGACCAGCTGAGACATCCAGCCTCATGGACTGAACAAGGTGTGTTGGTAGACAGCCATTGTTGGACTAGCTGCAGCCTGTAAGCCACTCTAATAAATCCTGGCTGATGTATATATATATATTCTTTATATCAGTCTACCATTCAATATATAGAGCCCTGACTAATACAAGCAGGAAGTGTTCTTAACCACTGAACCATTTTTCTTTTCCTTCTGCCCTTCTTCCCTGTCCCCCTTCCCTTCCTTTCTTCTTCTTCCTCCCCCACCCCCCAATGCTGGGTATGAACTCAGGGCCTTTTGCATGCTAGGCAAGTGACCTTCCACTGATTCCAGCCCCAAACCCCTCACTGGTGGATTCTCTGTTATTGTTCGGCCACTGAGCTACACTCCCAAATCTTCATGTTATACAATCACAAATTTTTGAGACAGGGTCTTATGATGCTCCCCAGGATGGCTTTGGAACTCACTTTGTAGCCCAGGCTGGATTTGAACTCACTCTGTAGGTCAGGCTGGCTTTGAACTTAACTCTGTATCCTAGGCTGGCCTTGAACTCACTCTGTATCCCAGACTGGCTGTGAACTCACTCTGTAGTTCAGGCTAGCTTGGGATTTCGTATTTTCCTACCTCAGCCTCCTGGAGTAGCTGGGAGCGGCTGTGCCAACAGACCTGGCTTCCTCCCAAGTTGTGATCTTCACTTCTGTGACCCCCTATTCACTCCTAAATGCATGGCTGGCTGAGTCACTGACTCTCTGAGCTCCATCACTCTGTCAATCCTTATATCTGTGACTATCCCAGGTTTGTGGTCGCTTACAAACACTCTCCAGGGTTCCTTGCTGAGAGCTCATGGACCCATTTCCTCCCTCACACATCCCTGGTTCTGTCTCTGCCATGACTTTTTGCAGCTGAGCCCTGGAGAGGTCATGGTCCCCTCCCTCCTTCCCCCCTCCCCACTTCCCATGCTGTTAGGGGAGAGTCCCCCCCACCCCCCATTATAGCTGCTTCTTTGGTGACATCAAGCTTTTCTTTAACATGTTTTCTATTCTTTTATGAGGCGCTTGGTGTAGTTCCCAGAGTCTCAGTCTTATTTTCCCCTGGAGGGCCGCCTCCATTACAGCTGCGGCTGAGTGCAGCGCAGGCAGCATGGGAGGCTTCTCCCTCCTCCACCACAGCCTTCAAGTGAGCTTGTAAGAGTGGGTGATCTGCACAGCTGCTGAAGGCCACGGGCTGTTTCCAACCATGCTCTTCTTCTCGGGGGACTTCTGTATTTATTCCTCTCTCTTCCAGCTTCTTTCTGGTTAGAGAGGATTTAGCGCAGCAGGATCTTGCAAATCTAGATTATCTGAGGTCTCCCATAAAATCATCTTATTAGTCTAGGTAAAGAGAGCCAATTCAAATACTACAAATGGAAACATCAGAAGGCAGCGAAAGGAAGGCACATGTTTATGTTTATGGATCCGTTTTCCCCCAGCTTCTAAAACAGATTCCAACGTTTGGATCATTTTCATGACTCTCAAAATGGAAAAACCCTTTTGGGTAACAATTCCGACATCAGATAAACTGAGTCCCAAGGGAGGCCAATGCCTTGAGCTCCTACATCTGTAGGACTGAGAGCACCGTGAGCGAGACCTGTGTCTGTCCTCTGATGTGGGGCTGTTCATCCATCTCTCTCTCCCTGGTCTTCTAAGAACCCAAGTGTGCAGTGACCCATATTCTTACTTAATCATCATTTTGGAGAGATAGGGAACCTTTTTGCCTACTGATATTTTTGGAAAGATATTCTTGGCTTTAATGTATTTTAATTTTTTTTTTTTTTGAGAAAAGTTTTTTGTTTGTTTGTTTATTGGATATTTTCTTATTTACATTCCAAATGTTTTCCCCTTTCCAGGTCTCCCCTTTGGAAACCCCCCATGCCATCCCCCTCCTCCTGCCTCTATAAGGGTGCTCCCCCACCCACCCACTCCAGTCCTCCTGCTCTGGCATTCCTCTCCCTACACTGGGGGCATCGAACACCCTCAGGCCCAAGGGCCTCTCCTCCCACTGATGTCCAACAAGGCATCCTCTGCTACATATGTATGTGGCCAGCGCCATGGTTCCCTCCATGTTTGGTTGGTGGTCCAGTCTCCGGGAGCTCCGGGGGGTGTGGCCAGTGGACACTGTTGCTCCCTCCATGGGGCTGCCAACTCCTTCAGCTCCTTCAGTCCCTTCTCCAACTCCTCCATAGGGGACCCCACGCTCAGTCCAACGGTTGGCTTCAAGCTTCTGCCTCTGTATTTGTCAGGCTCTGGCAAAACCTCTCAGGAGACAGCCATATCAGGCTTCCCTCAGCAAGCACTTCCAGGCATCCATAACAATGTCTGAGTTTGGTGGCCATCTATGGGATAGATCCCCAGTTGGAGCAGTGAGACAAGTTCTTACTAGACAGCCCAGGCTGCCTTGACCTTGATGTCCTCCTGAGAGCTCTACCGAGCAGTTTGTAAACCTATTTAAATATTTTAAAAATCTTAACTTTATTATAATTCTGTGTGTGTTCAGTGGGGAGTGCATGCCTGCTGCAGTGTGTGCATGAAGGTCAAGGGCAACTCTGTGAAGTCCTTGAGCCTTGGGGAGGTGGTGATATTCTTATTTTTTTGAGACTTAGTTCCTCAGTGGACCAGGAGCTTGCCATTTTGGCAAGCTGGCCAGCAAACCCTCAGAGTCCATTGTCTTCACTGGCCAACACTGGGGTAACGTGTATATGGTCTCCTTTGACTCTACGTAGATGCTGGGGATCCAAATCCAGGTCCTCACATTTGGTCAGCAAGCACTTCACCCGCTGAGATGTTTCTGAATTAAGTTTCAGTTTAATGTTTTTTAGTTGAGTCTATGTGCTGTGTCTGAGCGTTCAGGGATCAGGGAGATGCTAAACAGTGAGTCAGGGCTGCTGTGGTTTGAACAGGGTGAGCCGACACCAGCATATGTGGTGAAGCCTCTTTCCCCACAATGGTACTCAGGTGTGGAGGCCTGAGAGGGAGATAATTACCTGTCTCCTTGAAATGGCAAGACCACACCATTATGAACTTGGCAGCACCTAAGCATGCCCCATTATGCCTGCTTCCCAAAAAATGTTTTCCAAATTTATTATTATTTATTTTTTTGAGACAGGGTCTCACTGTTTAGTTCTGGATGATCTATATCTCCTATATGGACCCGGCTGGACTTGAGCCTGCACAATCCTCCTGGCTCTGCCTTCTGGTCCTGTGCCATCAAGTCTACCTCTAAAAAATTTTTTAAATGTTGAGAATAAAACCACCACTTCTTAGTGCTGGCCACTTAAGTACACTGGGCACAATGGCAAACACTCAAGAATGATTGTGAATTTGAGGTCAGCCTAGGCTACATAGTAAGTTCCAGACTATCCTAGCTTTCCCTTAAGCACCCACTACAAAGAAATTGAACTGGAGATGTAGCTCAGTGGTAGAACATTAATATGTATAAGAAATGTGTAGCCAGGCAGTGGTGGCACATGCCTTTAATCCCAGCACTCGGGAGGCAGAGGCAGGCAGATTTCTGAGTTCGAGGTCAGCCTGGTCTACCGAGTGAGTTCCAGGACAGCCAGGGCTAAACAGAAACCCTGCTTCGAAAAACCAAAAACCAAAAACCAACCAACCAACCAACCAAACAAAAAAAGAAATGTGTAATGTGTCTTATTTCCAGTAATACACACATGCATATGCACATGTGTACGCTCAGTGTTTTTTGGCTACTTCTCTCTCGGGACCAAACAGCTCTGCTTGTCTGTTTTATCTGTTTGTTTGGTTTTTTTTGTTTTTTGTTTTTGTTTTTGTTTTTGTTTTTGTTTTTTTGGTTTTTCAAGACAGGGTTTCTCTGTGTAGCCCTGACTGTCCTGGAACTCACTCTGTAGACGAGGCTGGCTCGAACTCAGAAATCCGCCTGCCTCTGCCTCCCAAGTGCTGGGATTAAAGGCATGCGCCACCACTGCCTGGCTGTTTTAAGACAATGATTTGACATTTAGTCCTAACTGGCCTAGAACTCCCTATGTAGATGAGGTTGGCCTCAGACTCAGAGAGATCTTCCTGCCTCTGTGTGCAGGGGCTGTGTGCTGGGACTAAAGGTGTCTGCCACATGCCCCGCCCCTGTGTTGTCTCTGACTCTCTTCCTAACTCCCTAAATTCCCCAAGGTTTCTCTCTCCCACTTCCATACCAGATCCAGTCTCCATTCCGAGGACTCCTTCTCCAATAAGGTCATTCCTCCAGATAGTGGCACTTCCCATGGGGCAAGCATATTCAAACCACCACACAAACCCAGCAAACAAAGTGTGGTGGCTTGGATAAAGATGGCCTCACAGGCAGGCAGGAAGTGGCACTATAAGGAGGTGTGGCCTAGTTGGAGGACGTGTGTCACTAAGGGGTAAGCTTGAGGTCTTAGAAGCTCAAGCTAGGCCTAGTGTGTCTCAACGTCTTCCTGCTGCCTGCCTATCCAGATGTAGAATTCCCAGCTCTTTCTCCAGTACCATATTGGCCTGCATGCTGCCATGCTTCCCACCATGATGATAATGGACTAAACCTCTAAATCGTAAGCCAACTCCAATGAAATGCTTTCCTTTATAAGGGTTGTCTTGATCATAGTGTCTTTTCACATTTAAAGAGGAGCACTGGAGGGCAAAACACGAGCTTATGGAAGACATTTACAGCCAAGCTAGTGACAAGCCAACCAGAAGACATTTTGGAGTGGTATTATGTGAAGAATGCAGACCCATGGAACAGTGGCTAGCTTAAGAACAGGAGTGTCCAGGACAGCAAGTAGATGTTATCTGGAAGAGGCAATGGGTGTGGTGGGAAGGGAGCTGGAGTCTGAGGTTGTGAGCATTGGTCGACAGCAATAATGGAGGAGACTTGTAAGTGGTCCTTTACATCGTCCTTTCTGGGGAAGCAGCTTTGGGGGGTGAAAATTAAACTGAGCAGAGTGGTGACGATGGCCAGTCATCTAGGTGACCATGCTGAAGGGACGGAGCCAGGAAATCCCAAAAAGCAAAGTGCCATGTTCCTGAATGCTGCAGAACCCAGCCAGTTGGGAGAGCTAAGAAATGAGAAAAGTCACCTCGAGGGTCTCTGTCTTTTAATTTTTTAGGAAAATTCATTTTACACAAAAATGAGCAAGCAATTGAGGTCACCCCTCATACCTAGTTATTATTTGTAAGAAGAGATTAAAGAGTGGAATTACATCCTTTTACACAATGAAAACACATACAGCACATGACCACAGAACTAATCAAAAACGGTGAGCTCCTTCTTCAGTATAAGATAAAAGACACTTGGAAACTTACCCAAGCCGTGAAAGACTGTGAGTCGGAATTAAAAAGTTGGCGGAACCGAGGAGCTGCTAACAAGAAAGTTTAGAAATGAAAACTGAAATTCGGAGGCAAAGTTAAGCAAGAAGGTCAAGGATGATGATACCCAAGCAGAGAAGAGTGCTTAAGAAAATATCGATGAGAAAATGGACAATGACAATCTACAGCCGAGTGGAAAATATTGAACACAGGCAAAGGAGATCCAACATAGACCAAATAAGAGCTAGCAAGACAGCTGAGTGGCTAAAGGTGCTTGCGGTCAAGCCTGACGTCCTCAGTTCAAATCTCAGAACCAACATTTGAATGACAGAAAGGAAATGACTCCTGGGAGTTGTCCTTTGATGGCCGCGTGCACACTGTGTGCATGCATGATTAGACACACAGTAAATAAATAAATACATGTAATGGGACAATGGAAAAAAGAAAAGAGTCTTCAAAAGAAAAATTAAGGCAAGGATAGAGGATAAATAATAAAAGTTAGTGTTGTTGTTTTTTGTTTTGTTTTATTTTGTTTTGTTTTAAAGAAAATACTCCTAGCCGGGCAGTGGTGGCGCACGCCTTTAATCCCAGCACTCGGGAGGCAGAGGAGGTGGATTTCTAAGTTCGAGGCCAGCCTGGTCTACAGAGTGAGTTCCAGGACAGCCAGGGCTATACAGAGAAACCCTGTCTCAAACAAAACAAACGGGAAAAAAAAAGAGAAAAGAACAGAAAAGAGAAGAAAAGAAAAGACTCCTGAAGTTAAAAGATACTTGAAATTGCATGTTGAAAGGATCTACCAGGACCTGAGAATACCAGTCTAGTACACATACCTCCAGATACACTCCTGTTAAATAACAGGAGTTGAAAGAAAAAAAACCAACTATATTCCTTTAGATATCTAACAAGACCCAATGACTTACATGAGAAAGTTACCAGATACACTCCTGTTAAATAACAGGAGTTGAAAGAAAAAAAACCAACTATATTCCTTTAGATATCTAACAAGACCCAACGACTTACACGAGAAAGTTACCAGATACACTCCTGTTAAATAACAGGAGTTGAAAGAAAAAAAAACCAACTATATTCCTTTAGATATCTAACAAGACCCAACGACTTACACGAGAAAGTTAAGTTATTGTGTTGTTTATGGCACTACTTTATGCCAGAGGAAAACAAAATAACTTGATTAAAATACTCAGGTAGGTGCTGAGAGATGGCTCTGCAGAGGACCCAGATTCAGTTCCCAGTGCCCACATGGAGGCTTACAACCATCCGTAACTCCAGTTCCAAGAGAATCTGATGCCTGCTTCTGGCTTCTGCAGGCTAACATTCATATACATCAAATACAGTCAACAAGATCTGTTTTTCAAAAAAGATAGTCTAAAAAAAAAAAGGCCAGAGATTTTTTTTTTAAAAAAATCTAGGAAAATAGACTTTCAAGTATAAAGATTACTATCAATCACAATAATTCAGAAGACAGTGCTTCTGTGGACCTTTCTCGAAGAATCTGTTAGAAAAGGATTTTCTCCCCTCCCACTGTATTCCTGGGGAACAAACTCAGGTCCTCAGGCTTGATGTCAGTGTCCCCAGCTACCTCAACAGCCCTTAGATTTATCTCTCAACCTTGGTGACAGATGTAAGCTTGTGTAGCTTTGCTTCTAAATATTTTATACTAAAAGAATTTAAAAGGATAGAAAACAGCAAGGATAAAGTGACTTAAAAATGTGTACGTGGCCTTCACTCTGCGTGGTGGATTCATTCAGTTAGGCTCTGCCTCCGAGGTCTGAGGTTCCACAGCCTTACGGCTGGATCTCATGGAGGCATTTTCTCAACTGAATCTCCTTTCTCTGTGATAACTCCAGCTTGTGTCAAGTTGACACACAAAACTAGCCAGTACAGGTGGTGATGGTGTCCAAAGAAGGTGAAAGAGTGGTTTTATTTTGATGTTTTCTTTCTTTTCTGTTAATTTGATAAAATACTCTGACCAAAAGCAACTTGGGTATGTGTGGGGGGAGTTACTTATCTTACACTTCCAGGTCATGCATGATCCATTAAAGGAAGTCAAAGCAGGAATCTGAAGCAGAAACTATAGAGAAACATTGTTTTCTGGCTTGCTCTCAGGCTCATGGCCAGCTAGCTTTATTATATAGCTCAGTACCACCTGCATAGGAATGGTGGTGCCCACAGTGGGCCAGACCCTCCTGCATCCATTCATAATTAAGACAATGCCCTACAGACAACCTCACAGGCCAGTCTGACCTAAATAATTCCTCAATCAAGGATTCTCTCTTAGATGACTTTAGTCTGTGTCGAGTCGACAAAGCTAACTAGGACACCTACACCTTGTGAGAAATAAGCTGTTATTTGCATTTATTTTAATGATATGCCTTTTGGGGGAAAAGGTGGGCAGAGCACTTCTGAGCATGTGCAAGGCAAGTGTGGTTAATCCCCAGCACCCCAGAACCCAACCCAACCCATTGAGACCTCATGTATAGCAGAAAGCAGGTCAGTACCAGAGTCCCCCTTTGGTCCTCATAGTTGATATTTGAGGTATAAGTATATTAACTTATTTTTGCCCTATCTGTATATCACACAGGGAATCAGAGGCTCTGGCAGGCCTGTTCAATGAAATATTATGGCCATATTAATTCCTGTTTGGTTTTTCTAAAAAATATTTATTTTATTATTTGTGTGTGTTTGTGTGCAAGTGCATAGGAGTACGTGTATATATACATTCAGGTGCCCATGGAGGGCAGAAGAGAGTCTCAGATCCCTTGGAGCTGGAGTTACAGGTCGTTGCAAACTGCCTGGCCTGGATGCTAGGAACTGAACTACTGTGTTCATCTGAACTGCTGAGCCATCTCTCCACCTCTATTTTTATTTCATTCATTTATCATTTGTTTCTTTTATTAAATTAATTAACTAATCAATTAATTTGTTTATTTATTTATTTTTGAGACAGGGTTTTTCTAGGTAGTTCTGGCTGTTCTGGAACTCACTCTGTAGACCAACCAGGTTAGGCTCAAGCTCAGAGATCACCTGCTTCTGCCTCCTAAGTTGCTGTGATTAAAGAAGTGCACCACTATAGTCCAGCTTTATTTTTTAAAATCCCATCTTAAGAAATGGGTTTTAGGGCCTGTAGAGATGGCTCAATGGTTAAGAGGGATTGCTACTCCTCCAGAGGTTCTGAGTTCTGTTCCCAGCACCCACATCAAGTGGTTCACGACCACCTCTAGCTCCAGTTTCAGGAAATTAGACACCATCTTCTTGATTCCAGCTGGCACCACACACACAAGGTGCCCATGCGTACGTGCAGGCAGAACAGTGATACACATAAAAACAAACCAAACAAAAACCAACAACAAAAAACACTCAACTTTTAAAAAATGGGTTTTATGCTAAATTTTTTAAATTCTAGAGATTTCCTTGTCTCTTGCCTCTTTTGGCAAAAGTCTTTAAAAGGAAGCATATTGCTTCTGAATTATAGCAATTAAAGATGTACCCGGGATGGTTGGTTCTCCCACGCAAATCCCTTACAAACAAACAAACAAAAAAAAAGGAAGAGATTCTGACAGAACTGGGACACGGCAAGCAAGCAAGTCAATTAAGGCTTTTTTTTTTTCTTTCTGAGAACTACATAAACGTTGTAAAAGCGACACATATTTGAGCCGTTTTAGCAGTTTTCCATCTGTTTTTGTTGAGTCAAGAAAGAAAGACAGTTTCTGGGGCAGGTCTGGGAGTTGTGGGTGACTCTCGGGTCATCACAGGGCTTGGGACCATACTGCTTTGGTTCTGGAGTTTGGGTTGGGCCCCGCCCTTTCCCTAGGTTTCTTTTGCCTCCCTTTGCTTTGAGGACCTAAGCCCTGTGTGTGCTGGGTGGGCAGAACAGCACTGTGGGCCGCCCTTCAGATACATTTTCCACAGGCACCCATGTCTTCTTGGGCATAAACAGGCTGTCGCTGAATGCACAGCCAGCCAGCAGGTTCTATCTTCGGCTAATATGGCTTTTGGCAATAAAGCCATTATCTCAAAGTGCCATAAAAGGCATCTTGGTCCCCCACCCCCACTCTGGGTTTTTTTTTTTTTTTTCTTTTTTCATCTGTTGCCAGCTCAGCAGGGAGTTTATTGCTATTTGGAGCTCTGATTGCTAAATGCTAAACGAGGCAGGTCACCCTGCAGTAAGGGGATAGATAGGCCTCTGAAGTGCCACTTGCTGCCATTCAGTGTAACTGGAGGATGTTTTGAAGGTAGGCCTAAGACAGAGAGAGAGAGAGAGAGAGAGAGAGAGAGAGAGAGAGAGAGACTTGTCATGGTGTCTGTGTCACTTTGGTGAAGATCTGTTAGTAGGATAATGTGACATATTTGAAGACTAGTATTATTTTCTGTATGTGAGTACACTGTGGCTGTCTTCAGACACCAGAAGAGGGCATCAGATCCCACTACAGATGGTTGTGAGCCACCATGTGGTTGCTGGGAATTGAACTCAGGACCTCTGGAAGAGCCATCTCTGCAGCCCGAAGACTGGTATTATAAACAGAGATTAGAGGGGAGTAGAAGAGAAGTCAGGAAAGCGATGTCCAGCGAGAAGTGACTTGAGGCAGTGGCAGCAGCTTCAAGTCTCTAATTCCTGTACTCGGGAGCCTGAGTTGGAGGGAAGTCTGGGTTACAGGGTGAGACCCTGCACTCACATTCGACCTACCTGTCCCTAAATATACAGAATTAAAAATTAAAATAACACTCTAAAAATTATGTTTTCTAAAATGTCAGTGCGTGTATGAGTTGGTTTGGTATTCGTGTGACTGCCTTAGAGAGGTATTTTGGCTTGTGATTTCAGTGCGCTGTGGCAGGAAAGATGGCGGAGCTCACAGGTGGGAGTGTGGGTCCTACACCGTCGCAGAATAGAAGCGAATGGCAGGGCAAGTTGGATCTAGTCTTCAAAGGCCCAACCCTAGTCATCTACTCTGTCAACCAGGCTCTTCCCCTCAAACAAATGCCACAAACTGGGCATCAAGGGCTCAAACACAGGGAGCCTGTTGGGGACACTTCATTTTCCAGCCGACACAACACAATCATTATTTTGAAACTTAATGTCGAATTTTCTTTGGGTTTTATATTTGGTATTTTGAAAACCAGAGTATCTTGTTTTAACTATCATATTGCTATGTATGTGTACACATATATGTTTTGTGGGGTATGTGTGTATGGGCAGACTAGCAGAAATAGATCTGAAACTCACTCTACAGCCCATTCCACTCTCAAATTCACATAAGTTCTCCTATGTCAGTTTCCAAAGTCTGGGATTGCAGGTATGTTCCATCAGGCTGGCTTTAGAATATCCACTAAAGTTGGGTGGTGGTGGATACTTTTCATCCCAGCACTCGGGAGGCAGAGGCAGGAAGATCGTTGTGAGCTGGTGGCCAGTCTGGCCTACAGAGCGAGTTCCAGGACAACCAGGGCTACATAGAAAGGTTCTGCCTAGAACAAACAAAAAAAAATGTCACCTGTGGAGATATTTAGCTTCATGTCCTCTCAAGAGAAAGAGAAAGATGGGCTTTAGGGCTTGATGTTATCCACGGGCACACTTTTTCAGTTTTTTTAAAAAGATGTTTAAATGTTACTTTGTGTATATGAGTGTTTTGCCTGCATGTGTGCGTGCACACCATGTATGTGCCGTTCCCTAAGAGGCCAGAAGAGGGCGTGAGATCTTGAAACCAGAATTTCTGAAGGTTGTGAGCTGCCAGCGTGGGTGCCGCTGGGAAAGGAACCTGGATCAGCTGCCAGAGCAACAAGTTCTGTTAACAGCTGAACTATCTCCCCAGCGCAGGCACACCACTTTTCACCCCCACCCCCCTTTCTTATTAACAAAACTAATGTGAAAGTAAAGCGTTGCCTGTTGCCAATTTAACATCTTTAATTAAAACAGAAAGTTACCAGGCAGTCGTGCCATGGGTGAAGTTCTGAAATCGTCAGAAAGGGGAAATAGGTTTAAAATTAAACTGTTGGTGTGCTGGTGACTCCGCAGTCCGGCGTCAGGAGTGTAGACACGTTAGTTAATGGAAAACGCAGACAACTGCCTAAAACTCCCCTAGTATTACCTTTTAAAAATATTAGGAACTGTAAGAGGCGTGACCAGAGAGAAGCCGTGATGAAAGCTGAGCTGCCCTGGGAAGCCCGCAGTTTGGAAGATTAAAGCATGAAACTCCGAGGATGTGTACACCGCCTCTTAAAAGAGGTCAGGCAAGGAGCCCTGCCTCCGGTCCACCAAGCTTCCTAAGTTGGAGAGTGTTTGAAACAAACAATTCATTCTGGAATGTGCTGAACCCTGTAATCATCATCATCATCATCATCATCATCATCATCATCATCATCATCATCCCAAAGAACTCCTGGTTTGTGGTCTTGAGCCAGTAGGATGGCTTTAGGGGTTACATGTTTTTCTACCCTGGTCCCTCCTTCCCTCCCTCCCTCCCTTCCTCCCTCTCCCCTTCCCTCCTCTCTTCCTGTCTTTCTCTTTCTCTTCTTTTCCCTCCCCCTTCTTCCCCTCCTCTCTCCCTCTCTTTCCCTCTTCTCTTTTCCCCTCCCCTCTCTTCTCCTCCCCTTTCTCCCCCCTCCTCTCCCTTCCCTTCCCCCTCCCCTCCCCCTCCCTTTCTCCCTGTCTCCCTCATTTCCTCTCCCTCCCCCCTTTTTTTTGGTTATCTCAACACCCATCCCCATGTTCAATTTCTTCAACACTGTTCTCTTTCAATTTTGCTGCCCTTTCCTGGTGATCTGTGTCTACACTGCTTGGTGTTAGTGTGTGTCTTGCTATTCGGTCCATCCAACCAAATCCTAGCACTTTGTAGACTGATTTCCTCCTGTACTCCCCCCCCCCGACACACACACCGAAGAAAACCCATGCCCTTTTAGCAGATCTATCATTTTACAAGCAATGAATGAATTTTCCCAGTATCAGCATTAGCCACAGAGGTGTTTCAGGCACACAGCTACAAAGACTAACCTAAAAATGTCCTGGGCTCTAGGACTCACAGGAGAAGTGGAACAGCAAACTCAATTCATTTCGTGGTAGTTTATCATCCTCAAATTTAAAGATCTATATTTTAAAAGATTTATTTTATGTCTATGAGTACACTGCTGCTCTCTTCAGACACACCAGAAGAGGGCACTGGATCTCATTACAGACGGTTGTGAACCACCATGTGGTTGCTGGGAATTGAACTCAACCTCTGGAAGAGCAGCCGGTGCTCTTAACCACTGAGCCATTTCTCCAGCCCTTCATCCTCAAATTTAAAGTGGGAGGAGGCTGAGGATCTTTGCCCATTCCTTTCCTGAGTCCTCATGAGAACTGAGATTCACTGAAGTGTGGTGTGTCAGTGAAGGAATCTGGCATTTCCCAAAAAGCCCACGGCCAGTGCCCAGACCCACTGACAGGGAGTCTTAAGGCTGACACTGTGTATGACTTTGTTTTTCAGAAGAAGGAACAGTGAGTGACAGAGGGGACTTTTGGAAAGCACCAGCCACCAGCTGGAGTGGCTGCCCAGAGCAAACAGAATCCTCTTCTCTCTCTGGCCTTAAGGTATCTCTCCCCAAGTCAGAGCCATGTGCTCTGTCTACCATGTGACAAGGCAGGGGGTTCAGGGCCCATATGTCCTGGCCATCAAGGTTGGGGAGGGCTGCAGACCAAGAGGAGGCAAGCTGCAAGGCTGGCCTGGGTTTCTTAGCCAGTGTCTGTCTCAGTCTTTGAAAAGTAGCGGGTGCAGTATCCCACAGGATGTTCTAATAGTAATCTTTCCCCTCTGCACCACCTCCCAGGGACCTTGTGTCTTAGTCAGGGTATCTATTGCTGTAAAGAGACACCATGACCATGGCAACTCTTATAAAGGAAAATATTTCATTGGGACTGGCTTAATTATTGTTATGGCAGGAAACATGGTGGCTTGCAAGCAGACATGGCAGAAGGAGCTGAGAGTTTCTATATCTGGATGGGCTGGCGGCAGGAAGAGAATGCCACACTAGGCTTGGCTTGAACATCTGGGACCTCAAAGCCCACCCCCAGTGACACACTTCCTCCAACAAGGCCACGCCTCCTAACAGTGCCACTCCCTATGGCGGCCATTTTCATTCAGACCACCATATCTTGGAAAGTCATCTCCGACCTCTCCACCTGGAAGTTTTGGGTTTGGAGATAGTCTTGCCAGGTAGCTCAGGCCAACTTGGATTTGTGATCCTCCTGCCTCAGCATCCTGAGCACTACGATCATAGGTATGTACCACCATGCCCACCCAGACCCATGACTATACTTACCTTCTATAGTCAAGTTTGTATACACATCTATAGTGCACACCTATAATCTCACACTCAGGAGCCTGAGGCAATAGGATCACTGCCAGTGTAACGTCAGTAAGAGCTAGACAGTAAGACCCTGCCTCAAGCCCAATAACTATAAATAAACAAATGCCACATATATAGTGATGATTCCCAAGTTTAAATAGCTTTATCAACATGATTTTTGATGGACAAGTCCTGATTGTATGCATTTACGGTTATAATATGGTGTTTTGGTATATATGTATAACCCAGAATGATCAAATCAAGTTAGTTAACACTGGCATCACTTTGCATAGTGTTAAGTATGTGATAAGACATTTGGAAGAGAATGCTTGGTTATTTTGGAGTACAGCATTCATCATGATTGACTACAGTCACCCCGCTGTGCAATAGATCTCAATGCTTATTCTGGTCTGCCTGAAATTTTTGTTTTATTGGGTTATAATTCACATGATATAAACTTGTCTGTTAATCATCTTAAGATGAATAATTCAGTGCCATGTAGTGTATTTACGACGCAGTCTTGCCAATACATCTAGCTGTTTTTGAGACATGTTTATTATTTCCTGCAAGGGAAACCTTGCACCCACTGTCAGTCTCCCCCAGCCTCTCCTCCTCAAGGTCCTGCTTCCCACTAGTCTGCTCTCTTTCCCTGTGGATTCATCTTTCCTGGAAATGTCATATATAAAGATTCCCAGTTGTGCCATCCATTGTCTAGACCACTCAATTTCTTTCCCTCCCTTTCTTATTTAATGAATTCACTATTTTAAAATTTAACATCTTGTGGTGGTTTGAATATGCTTGGCCTTGGGCAGTGCTACTATTAGGAGGTGTGGCCTTGTTGGAGGAAGTTGGTCACTGTGTAGATGGGCTTTCAGGTCTCCTAGTACTCAAGCTCCACCCAGTGTGGAAGAGTCAATCTGTTTCTGGCTGCCTTTGGATCAAGATGTAGAACTCCTGGCTCCTCCAGCACTGTGTCTGTCTGGACACTGCCATGCTTCCTTCCATGATGATAATAGACTGAACCTCTGAACTGTACGCCAACCCCAATTAAATGCTGTCCCTTATAAGAGTTGTTTGGTCATGGTGTCTTTTCACAGCAATGGAAGCCCTAACTAAGATACACCTTCTTCTGGATAATTTCATAAATAGATACCATGTATTGTGATCTCTTGCTCTCTCTTGTCCTCTGCCAGGGGCAGTCATTGCAGTAGGCCTGGCTGATGGTTACGGAGATCATTGTCTCCTCCCCAGGCCAGCAAAAGGTAAGTTCTCTCGACTTCAAAGGTGAAGCTGCCTCCGCTCTATCCTGCCTTACTTTCCTATTGCGATGATAAACCCCAAGACCAAAAGCAATGTAGGAGAAGGGGTTATTTAGCTTACAGCTTTACAGTCCACCATGAAGGAAATCAGGACAGGAACTCAGGGCAGGAGCTGATGCAGAGACCATAGACGGGTGCTTCTTACTGTCTTGCTCCTCATGGCTTCCCAAGTCCGCTTTCTTAGAGAACCCAGGACCACCAGCCATTGACCCCAGTGTGCTGGGGTCTCCCACTTCAGTCATCCATCAAGAAAATGTCCCACAGGCCAATGTTCTATAGGCCAATCTGATGGAGGTAATTTCTCAACTGATGTGCTCTTTCCCAGAAGACCCCAGCTTGTTTCAAATTGGCAAAAACTGACGGATGATCTCTTATCCTAACTCTAAGCTGGTGTCCGTGCCCACACACTGTCCCTCCAATGGCAGTCTCCATCACTGTTCTCTGAGTGGGCATAAGTGGGGTTAGTATAGTTGTTCCTCATTCTGTCTTTTCAAAATGTGTTGCTGATAAGTGTAGATTAGAAACAGGGCTGCAGAGGTTGCTCAGTGGTTAGGGACACTTGCTGTTCTTGCAGAGGACCTGAGTCTGGTTCCAAGCACAACATGGTACCTCATGCTTGTCTGTAACTTCAGGCTCAGGCCATTTGATTCCCTATTCTGGCTTCTATGTTTAGCAGGTATGCATGTGGTACACTGAGAATCAAGCAAGTAATTCATTCACACACATCATAACTAACTAAATAGATAGATAATAAATGAAACCTTTTTAAAAAGACAGACACAGGCAGCTTCTTCTCTGGAAATTTGAAGTTGAAAATGTGTCACCCCACACACCCCATTTTTCTTTTCTTCTATTGTAGCCCAGGCTGGCCTTGAATTTGTATAGCCCCCACCTCAACCTCCCAAGCACAGGGATTACAGGTGTAATCCACACCTAGCTCATATTTTCTGAGATTGATTTTCATTATTTTTAATTATGTGTGTATGTATTTGTATGTGCCATACAGCTGCAGGTGTGGCGTGCAGAGCCATCAAATCCTCTTATACTGGAGTCACAGGTGTCGATGAACTGCCTGATGCCAGAACTGAACCTGGGTCTTCGGCAAGGACAGTACACACTCGTAGCCACTAAGTCATCTCTCCAAGCCCCAGCATTTATTTTTATCTGTGTTTTCTTTTTCTTGTGATTCTTCAGATTTGTGGTGTGTCAGCATACACAGAGCAGTGGGGTCTGAGGTTGTTCTGACTCCCGGAGCTGCTACATTTCCAGAATACACATGCCAGACTGTTAGCGATTAAGGACTGACTTCACTGTCCACAGGTTTGGGCACTGGATGTCTGGCACTGTGAGACTGTTTGAGAGTCATGAAGTGCTAATACACACTGCGCTTTTCTTTTTGTGCACTATCGGGACTCCTGCTTTATCGGACCCACTGGAAAGGAGCCAGGGCATGCTGGCTCACACCTGCAATCCCAGAACTTTGGACGATGAAACAGGAAGATCATGAGCCTGAGTCCAGCCTGGCTTGCATAGGGAGTTCCAGGCCAAAATGGACTTCTTTTAACGTGTGTGTGTGTGTGTGTGTGTGTGTGTGTGTGTGTGTGTATGTGTGTGTGTGTGTCTATATTGCCTGTGTGTCTATCTTGACTGTGTGTATGTCTGTATGTGTCTCTGTGTATGTGTCTTTATTGCCTGTGTGTGTCTATATTGATTGTGTGTGTGTGTCTGTATGTGTCTCTGTGTGTATCTGTGTATGTGTGTGTATGTGTCTTTATTGCCTGTGTGTCTATCTTGACTGTGTGTGTGTATGTGTCTCTGTGTGTGTGTCTATATTGATTGTGTGTGTGTGTGTGTGTATGTGTGTGTGTGTGTGTATGTGTGTGTATGTGTGTGTGTTTATTGTCTCTGTGTATGTCTTTATTGCCTCTTTGTGTGTGTGTCTATATTGCCTATGTGTGTGTCTGGATAAGGGATGCCCTGTGTGAGGAGGGCCAGAAGAGGGAGTCAGATCTCCAGGAGCTGGAGTTGCAGGTGGTCCCGAGCTGCCTGGCATGGACACTGGGAACTGACCTCCAGTCTTCCTTCTGGAAAAGCAGCAAGTGCTTTTAGTCACTGAGCTCTCTCCAGCCCTGTTTGAGACAAGGTCTTGGTATATAGCCTTTGCCAGCCTGGAACTCTGTATATGGACTGGACTATGCTGAACTCACAGAGACTTGCGTGTCTGCACATCTCCTGAGTGCTGGGATTAACACCCTGTCTAACACTTCTTTCCAAAATGGAAAGTTAGTAATACTGTGCGTCGATAGAGTTGATTCGTTTTTAACTTACGGTAGTTTGGGGTAACTGAATATTTAACAGTTTATTGGGTGAGCTTAAAGGCTTGAAATTACACGTCTCTGAGTTTAGGCCTTGCGTTTTTGACACCTTGGGTTCTATTCTTTGATATTTTTTAACTTACTGCAGCAGATCGGGGGCTCTAAAACCATCTCTTAACCTTTCTTTCTCCTTTAAAAAAAAAAAAAATCCTGTTGAGTAGCTCAAGGCGAGAAGACCCAGAGCCAGCGTGACTGAAGCAAAGCTGGGGAGATGCGCAGGCACAGATCGTTGGCTCTGACATTTCAAGGCTTGAGCCTATTAATTTTTTATGTCTTGCTACTTGTATATCGTTAATAAAAATCTGACGAAAAACTTTTTAGGATGTATTTGTTGCTGTGGCTTTGATCTTAATGTTTGCAAACTAATACATTAATACATGGGAGCCTTAAGGATGCCTTCTAAGAGAATATTTCCATACATTATGTTTGCATTTCCATTTTAGGTAGCGGAGCCTCTGTGGGGTTGTTGATGGTGGTAGCATTAGATTTGGGTGGGAAATGTGTCTTTTTGGGAGAATCAGCAGCTAACAGGAAACAAAGGTAATGACATTTGGTTGGACTAATTAGTTAACTAATCCAGATAGTTGTTTTTCTGGCTGTTTTTTAAAGACAGTCTCATGAGTTAGCCCAGGCTGGCCCTGAGCTCACCAAGTGCTAGAATCACAGATATGTCCCACCCTCAAACGTTACTTTCCAGGGCTAGGCAACTTCTGTTGTGGTAAATATTATTCCGTTTTTGTTTCTTTTTTTATACCCACTTAGACCATATAGTTCTCAAATAAAAACTACAAAAGCCTTTATGTTTATAAGAAGCCTTAAAGCACTAGAGCTGGGCAGATATCGATCAACTCTCTGAGCTATTTTGCCTACGTCTCTATCAATAACCCTGAGATATCCTTGTGTTCCTTCTTGGCCTCTCTTATTCCAACAGGCCAGCCCTCCTGCACATGTGCTCACCACCCACCTACTCCTGGCATCTTCTTCTCTCCTTCTCTCCTCTTGGGGGCCCTGCCTGAGACCCCAAGCCCAGGCACCTCTGCTCCGCTCCTCTTATCTGCCCAGCCCAGGCTGGAGGCATCGTTATTAACCAGTCAGGGAGAGCTTGGGGGCAAGGTTCCTAGAACACAAGCTGGTGTATATTTGAGGGTCTGCTCGGTGGGAGCCAGCAGATCTTGGGGTACAGAATTTAGCATTCGAATACAAGTAGCACCAGACCAACCAACAAACTTCTCCATCAGAATTTGTATCTAAGTTCTGTAAGAGCTCTCATTTCTAACATGAGTTTTCATTCCTAAGTCCTTCATTTTTAAAAGGGGTGGGTATTCATATTCATTGCTACTTGTGATAAGAAAGCAAGACATCCCGCCCCCCCAGAAAAACGAGGTTTGGTGTACAATTATCAAAATGTTACAAACTGGGCGGTGGTGGCGCGCGCCTTTAATCCCAGCACTTGGGAGGCAGAGGCAGGCGGATTTCTGAGTTCGAGGCCAGCCTGGTCTACAGAGTGAGTTCCAGGACAGCCAGAACTACACAGAGAAAACAAAACAAAACAAAAATGTTACTTGGGAGACAGGCACACACATGTTTTAGCTTTCAGGAGGAAGAGGCAGGGAGATGGGGGAGTTGGAGGCTAGCCTGAGCTACATCATAAGATCCTGTCTTATGGGGGGGGGGAGCCACTTTTGTTAGCCTACAGAGACGAACTCAATTCGTCTTTGAATGGCACATCTTTGATCCCTGTCAACTGCCCATTTCCTTGCTGTGGCATCTGTGATGAGTTGTGAGAAACTCCCATGTTAGGCCAAAGAATGTGTGTCACTTTGTTACGTATATATTATATATGTGCCCTCAAGTGCAGGATGCTGTTGGGGCAAGATAAAGTAAGACTTCTAAACAGCGTGTGCGATTTGAGGTCTGAGGAATAATTTAGTGATATTTGAAGATCTACTTCACAAAAGTAGAAATGGGAACGGGATGATGACTTATTAAAAATGATCACTAACCCAATTTCGAACACTTTGGAGTGCCGTGTGGGCAAGCCGACTATTGCCAGGGCACTTTCATTTGTGTGTGACTCAAAAGCCACCATGAAATGCTTTGAATATTTATGATTTCGATCAAGGATCAGACTACCTCCAATAATCTTCAGGTTTTTTTTAACCCTGGTGTAAAGTGTTTGAAATGTCTATCATTCTCTGATGTATGAGTGGTTAATTATTCGGGTGAATGTGAAGTGCCCCTTTCTTTGAAGGAAAGGGTGTGGGAAATCCTACTTCCACAAAAGTAAAATTAATTCTCTGTAGTGACCGTGGGGTCGGGGAACTCACTGGTCAGAGAGATGATTTGGGGGGAGGGGCAATTTCTTTTACTATTTCAAAATGGATGGCGTCTTCGTAAGTCTGGTTATTTTTTTAGGTCCACTAGAGGGAGTCACGTGGTATAGATGTGGATTGTTTTTTAATAAAAGAGATGTGTTTATCATTGAGTTAGTAAATGTATTCACGGCAATAGTGTTGTCCGAATCCAGCCACTGCGATGAGGGAGTCTTGCCCTTTACTCACGGACTCTGCCCCATAAAGGGAAGCGCTTTTTATACCCCCAAGTTTGCCTGACTTTTCTCTCTCTCCTTCTAACGGTCTTTCTTAATTTTCTAATTCCGCCTACCATCCGGAGGCAATTTTGATATGCAAATAAGCTTTAGCATTCAGAAACGGAATCTTTTGAGAGTCTGATTTAGTTTTTTTTTCCCCCCCCCCCCCCCCCCCCTTTATTTCTTCTTCTAAAAAGATTCTCTGTTTGGTGCAGTAGCCCCGTGGTAGGGAACAGAGGGACAGAACTCTGCTTCTCTTTTCCGGAGACTCCTGCCCTGGGACCTCCCGCTGGTCCCCTTGTTAAGACCCTTCCGACACTCCGGGAAAAGAAGGAGGGGCTCGGGGTTGATGCCCCGTACTACAAAATAATACAAAGCTGCAAATTGAAACCGGTTTAATTTTCCAAAGCTTAAAGATTTTAAAGTAATTTAGACAAGTGTTTAATCTTTTTTTAAACGCTGAAAGCTTACAGCGAAGAAGCAAGACAACTGGCTCCACGGCATTCCTTGGAGCTGACGCTTTGCAAAATGAAATCCTAATCGAGGTAAACTTTACATCCGGTGAAACACACAGACTTTAAATCTCCAGATTTGGTGACGTGGTGTGGATGAACAATAACCACCCTACTGGGGTACAGGTGACTTCTGTCACTCCAAAAAATTCCTTCTTGCTCCTTCCTGTCATATGACACAGAAAAGCAAATTGATTCACCCTAGTGACGTTTACTTTATTCTAACAGACTTAATTCACTTTATTTTTCTTGTATAAAATCCTTGTGTGGTAGCCACAGCTGGAGCCTGGGCCCTGTGAACTCTAATATGAGTTTTCTATCACAAGATGGTCGGGGACTTGGTGAATACAGACACTCTTCAGACTTCAGGGTGTGTGTGGGGGTGGGGTGAGGGTGAAATGCTAAATAGGTGTAGGTCTTGGGGATCTTGTCAAAGGTGGCCTTGGCAACATTTCCCCCCCAACCCCCGGGGTGACAGTGGAGCCCCTGGCTGATGGATGTCGGTAGCAGTCACTGATACCAGCCATTATCGTCAGCTTCTTGGGCACAGGAGCAGAGATGATGCCAGTGCCTCTGGGCAGGGATGAGGTGCACCAGAGCAGAGCCACAGAGCCCTGTCACCTTGTGTCCAACAGTGTGGGGCTTGCCAAGCTTCTTCCTCAGTACCTGCACAGGAACAACGGAAAGCTTAGCCAAGGTAATGTCCCCTTGTATAGCAGTGGAGCACCTAACACGAAGACCAAAGTGACCATTATTGTCCCCAGTAGCGACAAAACCTTGAACCTGGCCTGCTGGCCAGCCAGAGTCTGCTGCTGCACTGGCATCTTTGGAACCTCATCCTTTAGGGGTACGCCCAGCGAAAAGTCAATAATTTAGGATGCCTTTGGGGGCTGGAGAACAGGGGGATCGCCTCCAGGGACTTGATCTTTATGTCCTTGTCCAAGTGGTCCAGCTTGGTGATGGGGATCCACTCCTTATCTTCAGCTTTCCTTCCTGATGGGTTATCTCAGTACCTGTTGAATTCAGTTCTCTATGCATGTAAGGGCTTATTCATAGCCTCTCAGCTCTCTCCCATGCACCTAACTTTCTATCCTATGGCAGGGCTGCACTGTCTTGATTATAGGATCCTAGTAATAACTTTTGAAATCAGTTTGTTCTTTAAAAAATACACCAACGTTTTTTAAGAAGTTAAATTTATATGTATGTATATGCAATATGTACAGGTGCTCACACAGGCCAGAAGAGGGTGCCAGATTCCCTGGAGCTCGAATTACAGGTGGTTGTGAGCCTCCCTAAGGGGGTTCTGGGAACTGAGCTTGCCCTCTTTAAGAGTAGCTATCATTCTCGACCGCTGAGCCATCTTGCTGGCCTCCTTCAGTTTGTTCTTAATGTTACAGATTATTTTAGCGAATTTGTGTCCTTTATACTTGTATATGAATTTTACGTCACCTTTTCTGTCTCTGAAAAAGAAGTCGTGGGATTTTGATAATGTACACACTGAGTCTTTGTCTTGTCACATCTTTTCACAATGCAACAGCCTATAATTAAAACATTCAGACCTATCTAATAACTTTTAGAAAAGTGTATTCTGGATGGGCAGTGATGGTGCACATCTTTAATCCTAGCACTTAAGAGGCAGAGACAGGCAGATCTCTGTGAGATCGAGGAAAGCCTGGTCTACACAGGGAATCCCAGGACAGCTAGTGCTACCCAGAGAAACTCTGTCTTTTTTTTTAGATTATGTATTTTGTGTGTGACAACCTGAATCTAACTCTTGGATTTTCCCTTCTGTTTGTAGCCATGTGAGTGCTGACTTTCACAGCAGTAGCATACATGATTCAATTCTCATATAGTCTTCAAACATCCCAGCTCTACTGAACTCCCATGGTCCTCCCATTTCATTGCTCTGGTCCTGTCACTCATGAGGTGTCCTTAGGTCACCAAAATGGTTCCATTTGGTATGTCAGCTCTGAATACATTTGTTTGCCATCCTGGATTGAGAGTCATCAGGCTTGCAGGGCTAAGATTCCATTACTAATATCTGTGATCAATTAGTAATGTCTGCCTTGGCAGATATGGGCTGTACTAAATGAAGGGGCTGTTTGCCCAATATGGTCTTGGGAACAAAATGTAGGTTCCATCCTTGGATTAGATGGGTGTATGGCCTCACTGGTCAGGTGACCACAGAGCTGAGAGTGACTTCTCTGGGATGTAATGGAAATCTGGATGTAAAAAAATGGATGTAAAAAAATGATTGTAAATGTAAGTCTGATACTAGAAGGAACTTAGCAGGACATCAAGCAGAGGACCTGGTGGCCAGTTGCTGCTGTCCCAGCAGGCTTGAGGATCTCATTCTCTGGGGTGCATGGTGTCATCCAGGTGAAGATACCTGGCTGGTCTCAGAGTATGAAACGTAACTCACAGGCAAAACCCTCCTTTCCATGGTCTCACAGAAGGGCTTTGAATCCCTGGATAGACCCAGAACTTTCCAGGCCAAACTAAAGACCAAACAAAACAGTCTTTCTTTAATCAAATTCCAAAATAAAGGGGCACAGTTTTAAAAGGCGTGGTCCTGGAAGAAGAGGCCTGGGTGTGTAGAAGTGTGTTTCTGGAAAATACCAAAGAAACCACAAGTGGTTTGGCTTCCTGCCTCTGGATGTTGCCTCACAGCTGGGGCCCCAAGGCTCCTGGATACTGCTGATTTTAGGGATTCTGTGATGAGTGGTAAATGTATTCAGGTCTCTATCGAGGTCCTCTGCCCTCTGGGTTTTTCTTTAGGATTTGTTCCGCTTGCTGCTGCTTCTCCTGCATCTTCTCTGGGGCCACTGTCAACTTGTCCAGGTGGCACTATCCTTTCCCATGTGCTGGGGATCATTTCTAGCTTTATCTTTATCTGATAGAGAGAGCGGAAAAGACCCCTCTCCATTCTGCTTGGTCACACCTTGCTTGATATCCTTCAGCTTCAGGGATCTCCCTACAGGCTTTCTTGCCTACAGTTCCATGGATAGAATCTGCCTTCTCAGTGCTGGCTTTCCCACCCCATGAAAATCCAAATCTCTTTCATTTCTTTCCACAATATTTGTAGTTTTCAGAATATAAGTTGCACCTACCCCCTTTGGTTAATCTTGTTCCTATTTTTTTCCTTTTAATTTCATATTGTTAATGAAACCACTTTGTCTTTTAAAAAATTATTTATTTTTATGTGTATGAATGTCTGCATGTATGTGCACCATGTGAGTGCAGTACCCACAGAGACCAGCAGAGGGTGACCAATTCTCTGAAAGTGAAGTCAGAGGCTTCTCTGGTCTGCCACATGCTGGGGATCAAACTCAGGGTTTTTGCAAGGGCAGCCAGTGTTCTTAACCCTGAGCCTTCTCTCTAGCCTTTGATACTGCTTTTTAAAAAGTCATCTCAAAATATTCATCATCAGAGCATAGAAATGCAATTGATTTTGTTAATATTCAAGTCTGCTACCTTGCAAAGTCTACTTCTTAGTTGCAGTCACTTACAGAGACTGATTCTTATATTTTTGGTTGTGAGCCTAGCCTTTAACGGCTGAGCCATCTCTCCAGCCCTACAGACTGATTCTTAAGGATGTTTTCCATATAGGATTCTATTGTCTGAGAGCTAAGGACATTTAAATTTTGTATGTCTTTTCTTTCTTTTTCTCATCTAAATTCCCTGGTTAGACCTCTGGTACTGGAGCTGGAGAGATGGCTTAGTGATTTAAAGTGTATACTGCTCTTGCAGAAGACATGAATTCAGTTCCTAGCACCAACATTGGGCTGCTTACAACTGCCTGTAAATCCAGTTTCAGGCACTCTGTTGCCCTCTCCTGGCCTTCACAGGCACTGCAGTCACCTATATGCATATACCCACCTCACCCCAGATATACACAATTAAAAATAAAAACAAATAATAAAAACCCTCCAGTACTATGTTGACCATATTTGTCTGGTTCTTGGTCTTCAGAGGAGATATTGTCCCTGTGCACTGTTACTCACAGAAACCTTCCCAAGGAAATCACCATATCTTCACATAGTTGCCAAGACTAGAATTGCTCAGTCACACTGTCTTTTCTACTAACAATCTGCCCTAATTTTACTATAAGGTGATTGTGCTGCTGTTAGATTTTCCTGGAGTTTTTAGTTGCCTTTCTTTTTTTCCCCCTTGCTGCTGTGCATTCTGTGGAGTTCTTATATACCCATATATCCAGAATAGAAAAATATAGCCATAGTTTCAGGCAAGGTCTCTCTACCTAGCCCTGGTTGTCTCAGAACTCACTATATACACTGGGTGGGTCTGGAACTCACAGAAATCTACCTGCCTCTGCCTCCAGAGTGCTGGGACTAAGGGTGTGTGTGGCCAGGGTTGGCTACAGTCACACTTTCTATGGAACACTCTTTGGAAACCTCCCTTCTGAAGCTTGCGATCTTTCTGCTTTATCCAGGACTGGTGGTCACTCTGGGTTCTGTCCAGCTAACATTCTAGAGCCTTCCTCCCCTCCAAGTCTCTCATCTTCTTACACATCAGCTAGCACCCAGTAAGGCAGGGATGTCATAGTTAATTTTTAAATTTTTGTTAACTTGACACAATCCTTGGGACATACCTGGGAAGAGAGAATCTCAACAGAGAAATTGCCTCCATCAGACTGGCCTGGGAACATATCTATGGACATTTTCTTAATTGCTAATTGATATAGGAAGGACCAGTCAGCTGTGGGAGGTACCATCCTGGCTAAGGTGGCCTTAAGCTAGGGAGAGGAAGTGAGCTAATGATCAGTGTCCCTCCATAGTCTCTGTTCAGTTCCTGCCTCACTTTCCCTTGATGACAGACTGTGACCTGTGAGCCAAGTAAGCTCTCTCTTCCCCTCAGTTGGTTTTGGTCAGTGTTTTAACACAGCAAAAGAAGAGTCAACTAGAAAAAGGCCACATCTTTAAGTAACTCCTATGCAGTGGGATTAGCTACCCAGAGGCTGCTTTAGAGCAAGTTCCCCTTGCCATGTGAGCAACTTCTTCAAGCTTGCTCTCTCCTCTGGGCTTTGAGCCATGAGTTGAAACACACTCTGAGGTCTCCACAAGAAGATTTTTAAAAATCTCTTGTTCTCTCATTTTTGTCCTCCTGAGTTGTAAGTTAACTAAACCTCTCTTCTTTATAAATTACCATTAGGCATTCTGTTACAACAACTGAAAATGGACTAAGACATTCTGTCTTAGACTTGATTGATACTTTAGCTGGGTATAGAATACGTTTCTAAGTTTCCCTCAGAAATCTCTACCTCATACTCCATTTTTTCCCATGGCTTAATATATTGCTTATGGTAGACTTGATAAGTATGATTCTTTTCTTTTTCTTACTATTTTTGTTTTTCTTTCAGGAATCTTTCCTGGCTAATATGAAATTTCACGATGGTATATTTAGGTTTGATCATTTATATTCAGGTTGTTTTACCTTGAAAATAGACATTAAGACTATCTGCCAAAGTCAAATTGACAGCCTGCTTTGGCTTTTTGCATTTGGAATTGAGGAGACTATGGCAAGGCTGAGTATTCTGACCCTTTAGTGAATTCTCCCATTTCCAGCCTTGATGATTCATCCTCTAGTGTCAAGCTTCACAGTCCTGAGTCTGGGAACTTTCAAGTTGGTTTTCTACTCTCAGCTGTGATGAAGACAAGCATAGGGAATAATTTAGCAACCTAGGACTCCACTTGTCTTGGGCTATACCCATCTTTATTTTTTTTAAATTTCCTTTTTATTTATTCTTTCCTCATATATTAAATCCCTATTTACAGTTTCCCCTCCTCCCCACCAAGTCTCTGCCTCCTACCTCCCCTTTCCTCAGACTCACCCACCCTTTACTTAGCCTCCGAAAAGAGCAGAACTTTCGGGGACATCAACCAAACATGTCATAACATGCTACAATAAGCTACCACGCATATATTCTCATGTCAAATCTGCATGAAGCAACCCAGTAGGAGGAGAGGGTTCCTGTAGGCTTTAATTTTTCTCACTCTAATTTTAGTAACAGTTCTTAAACGCTTTAACCTCCCTTCTAGCCCATCACCCACCAGAGGCAGTAGAAAAGAAGGGTTGGTAAGATACGGGGGAGATGGTCCTGTTTAGAAATTGTTCTTTGGAGCAAATCCCATCTGCATTGTCAGGAAATCAGCAGTTCAGTTCCCAGGAATCTTCAGCGGCAGCTCAATCCACTTGCAAACTTCACAAATAAATCAGCAGTCCAGTTTGGTAGTGTCAGGAGAGTAGCAGCGGTGTCACGACCTAGCAGAGACAGCCAGGCCTCAGCTGAATCGGCACAGGTCAGCAGGAGGGACCAGGACCACCATGGATGTCAGGAGATGTTCTTGGCTGTGCCTCTCTAAGTGAAGCAGAGATCAAGAAGCATTGCAGAGCTAGCTATGCGAGCAAGCCCCTGTCACTGTCTGTTGGGTCCTATTTATTCTCCCTCTAAACATCATGTGTCCTCCATGGGTCTTACCTCAGCATGTGAGTCTGTCTTAACAAAACTTCACGAGAGTCTGTATCAGTTGACATTACTCTGCCAATCAGCCCAAATCCGAGGAATCAGTAATTAGCCTCAGGAACCGCTCAAGAAGCTTTTGGGTGTGCTTCTCTCTATGGAGTCACGACAAATGGAGCTCAACAATGATTGTAAGGTGAATTAATACATGTGTGTCGCTGGCAAAGAATCCCCCATCACACATCCTTCCACCTGTGTCTGCCTCACAAAACATTCTTTGACATAACTAACTTTCCAAAAACCCCACAAGTCTCCATTTCAGGTCCCAAAAGCAGGCAGAAGAGTTAGAGACAGTCCCTGATCCTGCCATTAGGAATCCTACAAGAGCAATTTGCTACACAACCATAACATATATACGGAGGACATGTATACAGTCAGACCCCTACAGGCTCCCTGGTCTCTACGAACCCATTTGAGTCCCAGTCAGTTGGTTCTGTGGACAGTGTTCTTGTGTCCTGGATCACTCTGGCTCCTCCAATCCTTCCTCCCCCTCCTTCACAGGACTCCCTGAGCTCTGCCTAATATTTGGCTGTGGGACTCTGCATCTACTCTCATCAGTTGCTGGATGAAGTCTCTCTGATGACAATTATGCTAGGCTAGGCTCCAGCACATCCTGCAGGCAGGACACACTGTAGGTCAGAGGTTTGGGGCTGAGTTGGCCCACATCCCTCTTTTACTGATGACCTGGCACCACAGTGTCCTCACTTGCATGTACTCTGTGCACACACCTCTTCTCACCAATGCACTAGTAACCTGTTATCATGATCTCTACTTGCACTATTCCGGCTTTAAACAGTGAAATAAGTTCCTTCCCTTAGCAACTGTGGTGGTTTGGATGAGAATGGCCCCCACAAGCTCAAATATTTGACTACTTGGTTCCCAGTTGGTGAAACTGTTTGGGAAGGGTCAGGAGGTGTGGCCTTGTTGGAGGAAGTCTGCCACTTTGAGGTTTCAAAAGTCTGCTGCAGTTCTTTCTCTCTGCCTCATGCTTGTGGATCAGTCGTATGCTCTCAGCTACTTCTCCAGTGCCAAGTCTGCCTGCCTGCTGCATGCTCCCCACTGCCATGATAATTATGAACTCTTGCCTTCTGGAACCAAGAGCCATAAAATTAAGTGTTTTCTTTTATAAATTTCCCTGGTCATGGTATTTTGTCACAACAATAGTAAAGTAACTGTCTTAGTCAAGGTTTCTATTGCTGTGATAAAACATCATGACCAAAATCAAGCTGGAGTGAAAGGGGTTTATTTGGCTTACACTTCCACATCGTAACCCTTCATCAAAGGAAATCAGGATAGAAACTCAAGCAGGGCAGGAACTTGGAGCAGGCGCTGATGCAGAGGCCATGGAGGGGTGCTGCTTACTGGATTGCTCAGTAAGACTTGCTCAACCTACTTTCTTAGAGAACCCAGAACCACCAGCCCAGGGAAGGCACCACTCACAATGCCCTCCCCCATCAATCACTAATTAAGAAAACATCTTACAGCCTGATCTTATGGAGGCATCTTCTCAGTCGAGGTTCCCTCCTCTCAGATAACTCTAGCTTGTGTCAAGTTGATGTAAAACGAGCCAGCACAGCAACTGAGACAGCACCCCTTTGATAACATTCTCCTGTTGAAACACAAACTGGCACTACCGGGGCCTGCCTCAACGGCTTCTAGTTCATCGACGCCTACACATAACTGGACGTGAATATGATTAAAACCATTTGCACTGTGGGAAGGGACGAGCATTGTAGAAAAGAGGTCACCTAATTTAATCTGTCAATAAAGATAGAGATACGCCTAACCACACTCCTTTAGCAAACTTCCTTCTCTTGAACCCATAAAGGGAAGCTCTGGGCAAAAAGAGCCATTGGCTGTTTTTACTCAAGTGGCCGCTGTCAATTTTGACAGTATGTCTAACCTGTTCTGTCCCTTTGCTTCAATAAAGTTCACTCCCTACTTTGCAACCTGTGGGGTTTTATTTCTTTCTTGAGTTAGAGGACAAGCACCTAAAAACCTGGCCTAGATCTTCGGCCCGTCTTTGCTGTTCAGCTGTTTATCAACCTTCCTTCAGCCAACCCACTCCTGTCCACCCCTTTCAACTAAACTCCCGTGGACCTCTCTGACCCACCAGTGACCCTCTCTGTTCTCTTCTGAGTGTGAAATCGGGTCTTTTCTAGTTTGTCATCATTTTCCTGGGGTCTGAGGAGGAAAAGAGCACCGGAGTGTTCCACTTGCCTTCCTGTCTCCCTCCCATCCTTTCCCACCTGTCTGTCCATGTCAGGAGAGTTGCTGTGGGCCAGCCTCTTTGTCATCTGCTATCTGGTTGTATCTCGCCATTAGGAAGCCCCCGCAGGTCAGAGGTCAAAGAGCGACACCCTTCCTGTGAGCATTTGCTGTTGGAGTCTCTTCCCAGAGACCCCCATCTCTTGCCAGGTGGCCTCTTCTATGGTACCCGGCATTGACTGATAGGAACTTCATCTTTTTGTACCAGTTATGGCAAAAGATCTCAGCTCTTGCTAACTATGCCTTTGAGCTTTTCTTGTAAACCACCTCCCTCTCTCTCTCTGAACTGTATCTTTTATTTACCCTTTGATAATTTCATACACGCATCCAACGTATCTTGGTCCTATTGACCTTCCCACTTTCCCAGAACCCCTCCCCCCCCCAACACATCTCCCTCCCATCTTCATGGTCCCCCTCTTATTTGTTTATTTTGTTACTGAGTCCGGTTAGTGCTTCCTGCTGGGATATTTACCTGCCATGTTGGTTTGGTCTTGTGCAGGTGATAATAGCTGTGGTGACTTCATGTCACACACATCTTTGAGCCATCTGTTATGCTTTCCTCATGGATCCAATTTAAGTGTGATCTTATATCCTGATGAGGCTTGCTTATGCAAAGATGATGTGAATGCTCACTGTCTGTCCCCCATAGGCCAGACACAGGGTCCCAGTCAGAATAATACCCCTTGGTATAGAGAGGTTGTTTTTAATACTTTATCATAGTGAGGCTGTCAACTTGACTCCATCTGGAACCAACTGAAATAAAAGCATCTGGGCACACCTGTGAGGGATTTTCTTGACAGGATCATTTGGAATAGGAAGCCCACCCCAAATCTGGACCATACCTGTTGGTGGCAGCCCACATTAAAGACCAGGGAAGCAGGATGCTTTTGCCTTTTGCCTGCCTTCCCAGCTCTCACAGACAAGTTCATTCATCCTGTTGCTGAGGCACTTCTTGGCTGGGATTAGAAGCAGCAGTCAGGATTCCAATGTAGACTGAAGATCAGCAGCTCTCTGGGAATCCTTGAATGACTCCGGCCCCAGATGGGGCTGCTGAGACATCCAGTCTATGGACTGAGCAACTACTGGAATCTTGGCCTTTCCATTGGAAGACAGCTGTTATTGGACTACACTGATCACAGCCTGTAGACACTCTAACCACCTTCATGTATGTGCATGTGTGTGTATGTTTGTGTGTATACATGTGTGTGTGCATATGTGTGTGCACGCATGTGTGCTCATGTGTTTGTGTGTGTACCTGTGTGTGCATGCCTGTTTGTGTGCATGCAAACATGCATGTGGGGGGGTATGCATGTGTGCACACATGTGTATGCATGTATGTGTGCATGTGTGTTTGCACATGCACACGTGCATGCATCTGCACATATATATTCATTCCATCAGTTCTGTTCCCGTAGAGATCCCTGACTATTTGGACTTGCTGTTTATTAGGAAGCTCTGCTCTAATTTCCCAGTGCCTGTTGCTCACAGAGGACCTTATCAAGTGGGAGCATCTACCCTAAGCTATAGTAACCAGGACTGGAGTAGATGACATTTTCCAGGCCTATCCCTTAAAGTTTATGTCCATAAATCTTTAAAATTCTGCACCTGTGGGAGCTGGAGAGATGGTTCAGTGGTTAAGAGCACTGGTGGCTCTTCTAGAGGTCATGAGTTCAATTCCCAGCAACCACATGGTGGCTCACAACCATCTGTAATGGGTTGCAATGCCCTCTTCTGGTATGTCAGCCACAGTGTGCTCATATACATAAATAAATCAATCTTTAAAAAAATTCTGCACCTGCTTCTGGGTGCAGGTGACTCCTTCTGATCTCTGGCCAAGCAGCAAGGGTCTCAGCTGGGGGAGGGGGGGGAGGGAAGGCGCCATCTTTAGTTTGTCTTTCTCTCAGTTACAGGATTTCAGGTTGCAGGCACAAGTGTCGCTTCCTCTAGACTGAAGTCCCTATGGGCAGCGCCTGCATCCTTGTTAGGTCTGTGTTGCCAGGAGCCAGTTCAGAGGCTTCCCATAGCAAGCTTGAAAAGATTATTTGTTTAATGGTGGAACATGTCCTCACAGAGCTATAAAACCACAGCCCCAATTGAACATCCTCTCTTCTACTCTCTCCGTCCAGTTTTGCTCCATAAATTAATGACTAGGGGGCTCTGGAACTTCAGGGAAGGCGATTCATCTCAGTCTACAGACCCCCACACGTGGGAGAAATGAAGCTTCCAGTTATTTCTTTTAAATCAAAATAAATTGGATTCTGAATTCTCACATGATTGGGTTGGCGGACTTGTGATTCCAGCCATCTTGGGGAGTAAGAATGGAGTATCTCCCAGGCATCTAAATGAGACAGGAGACCCATGCCCACCATTGCTGTCAGCCTAACTGCAGCAGCCAAGTCAGCCATGATGGCTTGTCATGAACTTGGCCCTGTGTGCTCCCCAATACCAGGACCCAGAGGGGTGACTTTAGCTTCTTAGAGTCCACCAAATCAGTGTCGCCCCATTGGACCTCACTGTCTTTAGTGCCGGCCGCATCGCTGAAACACCTTCCTCAGAAGGACATTTTCTTAATCAGTGTTCTGTTGCTGTGAAGAGGACCATAGAAATTCATGTAAAACACAATATCTAACTGGGGCTGGTTTACAGTTTCAATGGTTTAGTCCATTAGCCTCATGGCAGGGAGCATGGTAGCTCTGAGAGTCCTACACCTTTGAAGGCAGCAGGAAAGAAGACTATGAGGTTGGCTTGGGCTTTTGAAACTCCAAAGCCCACTCCCAGTGACACACCTTCCCCAACAAGGCCACATCTACTACAAGGCTACACTTTCTAACCCTCCTCAAGCAGTGCCATTCCCTCAGGACCAAGCAGTCAAATATTTGAGTCTATTGGGGTCATTTTCATTCAGATCACCACACTCCACCCCCGGGCTCCCATAGGCTTATAGCTGTATCATAACGCAAAAATGCATTCAGTCCAACTTCAGAAGTCCCCATAGTCTAGGCCAGGCATGATGACACATGCCTTTAATTCTAACTTTTGGGAGGTAGAGGCAGGTGTACAGGGCACAGGGACAATATCTTCAAGAACCAGATAAATATAGTCAGCATAACACTGTAGGGTTTTTAAAATTAATTTCTATAAAATAAAATACATCCGTGTCTGCCTGCATGTTACCATGCTTCCTGCCATAACGATAATGGACTAAACCTCTGAACTGTAATCCAGCCCCAATTAAATATTTTCTCTTATAAGACTTGCCATGGTGGGGGCTGGAAAGATGGCTCATTGGTTAAGAGCACTGACTGCTCTTTCAGGGGTCTTGAGTTCAATTCCCAGCAACCACATTGGTGGCTCACAACCATGTGTAATGGGATCTGATGCCCTCTTCTGGTATGTCTGAAGAGAGTGACAGGGTACTCACATGCATAAAAATAAATAAACAAATAAATCTTTAAAAAAAAAAAAAGACTTGCCATGGTCATGGTGTCTCTTCATAGCAACAAAACCCTAAGTATGATAACATGTATGTGCACATGGACGCACATGCTTGGGCACATATGTGGATGTCAGGAGACAACTTGTGGGAGCTGGTTTCCTCCATATAACATGAGGTTCCAGACTGAACTCAGACCACAGGCTCGGTGCAGAGCTTTTAACTATTGAGTGATCTTGTTGGCTCAATTTGAGAAATCCTTATTCAGAAGTTTTAAATACTTTCTGTCTTCTCCATGATTTTATTTGCCCATTTTTCTCTTCTTTTCCTTTTTCCTTGCCACCGATCCCTGAGGCCCTGATTTATTTTTTAATCTTTTTTCTCAGATTAGATAATTTCTCTTACTCTTTTTCATTTTTTTTACATTAATTCATGTGTGTGTGTGTGTGTGTGTGTGTGTGTACATGTACACATGTGAAGGTCAGATAATAACTTTCAGGAATTAATTCTCTAATTCCACCAAGTGGGTTCTGGGACTTGAACTCAGGTCCTCAGGTTTGGTGGTGTCTTAGTCAGGGTTTCTATTTCTGCATAAACATCACGACCAAGAAGCAAGTTGGGGAGGAAAGGGTTTATTCGGCTTACACTTCTACACTGCTGTTCATCACTAAAGGAAGTCAGGACTGGAACTCAAGCAGGTCAGGAAGCAGGAGCTGATGCAGAGGCCATGGAGGGTTGTTACTTACTGGCTTGCTTGCTTCTCCTGGCTTGCTCAGCTGGCTTTTTTATAGAGCCCAAGACTACCAGCCCAAGGATGGCACCACCCACAATGGGCCCTCCCCCCTTGATCACTAATTGAGAAAATGCCTTACAGCTGGATCTCATGGAGACATTTTCTCAACTGAAGCTCCTTTCTCTGTGATAACTCCAGCTTGTGTCAAGTTGACACAAAACCAGCCAGCACAGGTGGCAAACACCTGTATGCATTGAGCACCCTCCCAAATCCCTAGTTTCTCTTATTCTAACTTCAATTTTACCAACTCTTTTCTGGACTCATCTCCCTCGTTGTCTCCAGGTCATCTTGTCTATTGAATAATTAAAAAATTTTTCCATTATTGTATTTTCAATCTAAAATTTTCATTTGCCTCCTTTTCTAATTATTTGCTAACATGATATATTTTTTCATTTGTTTCAGAATGCTCAGAATTGCTTGGAAAGGCAGTTTCTAAAGCTTGATCCAGTGTATTTATCAACAGTCACACCATGCTGGCTTCTACATCTTCCCTTTGGCTTTTGTCATTTACATGGAGATTTTTCCTGGTTCTGGAAAAGTATGACTTCTGGTAGAGACCTACACATTTGGGGCATTATGGTGTAAGAATCTAGACCTTATTTCCTTTTATAGCTTGTCGCCCAAAGAAAACCAAGTGTGTTCCTGTATTTTTGCCAGTGGGCTGAGTCCATGTGTCTGCTCTGTGGATACCTGTGGGGAAGAGACTCTGTTCCTACTGGTGTGGGTTTGGAATTCCAGCTCCCAGATCTCCACAGACACTACCTGGTTGGGAGGGATAAGACTGACCGTTGGGGTTAGGTCTGTTGCTGTGCATTGTGATGCTAAGTACTGGCTCCAAGGTCTGGTTGCCCCCAGGGATGGGGAGATCCTCACCTACACCAAGGGATGCTATGTGACCTTGCTCCTTAATTTAAAACTCTTGGTTGACTAAAGATGCAGACAGCCTATAGCTGGGCAGAAGAGAGGTAGGCGGGGCTTCGGTTCCAAGGCTTGGGGTCTGAGGCAGAATCCATGAGAGGAGAGAGAGAGAGAGAGAGAGAGAGAGAGAGAGAGAGAGGGAGAAGATGCCATGGAGAAAGCGAGAGAGAGAGAGAGAGAGAGAGAGAGAGAGAGAAGGGGAAAGAGGAGAAGATGCCATGGAGTAGGTGAGTCATGAAAACATGGCCATGAGGGCTGGTCAACTGGAGTCAGAGCAGCCCAGGCAGAACATGGCAAGTCATAACTTGGGGTTATTGACAGGGAAATAGGCAAGAAAGCTTAGAGGGTTGACAGAACAGCTCTAGCGCTGTTAAGGTTTATTCTAAGTGTAGAGGTTTTGTGTCTTTTATTTGGGAATTGAATGGTCAAAGGTGGGGTAGTAACCCCCAATGAGTATTTACCACATCAAGTGACTCATCTTTGTCCTCCATGTGGCCTGCAATGGCCTCTCAGTAGGAGGGATGAGTGGCTTCAAGTCTGCTAGGTGGTGCTGATGGTGGTCTTCTCTTTAGGTTTCCTCTAACATCTCTCTGGTCAGAGCATGAGTGATCCTTCCTTAGAGAAGGTTCAGATCTCTGGGCTCCTTTTCTGGATTCTCTGATAGCATTCTGCAAGTGGCTTGTAATACCCTCCCCTGCTCACCTCATCGACCGGTGAGAAGTCTCCTCTAATCTCTGTTAGCCGCTCAAGACCAGGTTTTATGTAGCTGAGTTATTATTATCCTTCTTGGTCATTTATTGTTTGTTTCCATAACAGAAAAAATGGCACAAAAAAACTTAAGGGAAGATTTGTTTTGGGTCGTGGTTAAAGGGTTCAGTCCATAGCTGTTGGCTCCACTGAGGTAGACCATTGTGTTGGCTAGAGCTTGTGGGTGTGGGGCTGTTCCTGTCCTGGTGGAGATGCCATCCACGGAGAAGAGAAAGCTGGGAACCAGGTATGACCTTCAAGGCCCAGCCACAATAATGTACAGCCACCACAACGGTGTTTCTGAAGCTAGGCCACACTTTCCAAAGTTTCCAGAGCATTCCAAAATAGCGCCACCACTGGAGGAGCAAACACTCCTTACAGGAGCCTTCTGGAGATGGGGGAGCACTCCATATATAAGCCATGACATCTGTGTCTAAGTCATATCATCCTCCAAACAATTCTGAGTTTCTCATCTGCCTCTTTGCTGGTTCTTTGGCTAGAAAGGGAAGGGTTTTTTGTGGCCATGTTCTATTTTGTTTTCCTGATGTTCTGAGTTGCTGATTTTTAAAAAAATCTTGTCTATGTGTCTAGAATTTTTAAAAGAAAAAGAAATTCCAGACTGTGGGCTATCAAGTCTTCCCTAGGTCCTCGGGTCTCCAAACAGCCAGCTTTCCCTTTCTACTTCACACATCTATTTCTGTTTATCTCATGTTCATTTTATGTGGTGTGGAAAGGGTTTAGAACTGTGTCAATGGCTCTTAGCATCTTTGGGGAACCGAGTCAAGAGACCCCTCTAGGATACTCACATCCACTAATGCGCATGTCCCTTAAGTAAAATGATGCCTTCTTTACACACAGCCTGTGCACATCATTCTATATATATCAGCAAAGCATTTCTAAGAAAATGTTGTGTGCACATGAGTGCAGTGCCTATGGAGGCCAGCAGAGGGCACTGGATGACTGATACCAGAGTTTCTTGCCACCCCGTGGGAGCACTTGGGTCCTCAGGGAGAGCAAGAAATGCTCTTAGTCACTGAACTATCTCTCCAGGCCTTCTTCCTATATATTTTAAACCATCTTTAAATTATACATATTAGAGATGAACGTGCACATATGGTGCAAGTGTGTCTGAAGAGTGTGCTATTTCATTGGTGGTGATCAGCATCACCTTACACAGTAGCTGTGTTATAGTAACCATATGAGGAAGCATCTTATACTTACAGCTGTAAAACTACACTGGCTGCTGTTTACAATGAGACTACAAAGCAAGGCTCTGTAACCTCTAAGGGGGGAGGGGTATCTGTACTGGTGTTTTGCCCTTCCTAAGCTGTGTGGTGCTCCTTGGTGGCCAGTGTGGTGCTCCCTGGTGGCTAGTGGACCTCTTCCTGGCTTTGACTCATTCCATAGCTTATCTTATATTCTTTGTCTGCAATTTCTATTCACCTTCACCTCTGCCTGGGCTTATAGCAAAGTCTAGTGAAAACTCCAAATATATGTTCCAGTGAAGTGGACATATCTCATAGCCAGAAACATTAAACTGTAAATTTGCCCTACCAGTATCAGTCTGATATCAATCGAACTTTAATCATCTCTGACCCTTTCTTTTTACTTCTGTTTTTGTTGAGACAAGGTCTTGTCATGTAGTCCATGTTGACTTCAAACCTCCTGATTCTCCTGCTTCAGTCACTGGGGTACTGAGATTACAGGATGGCTCCACCAAGCCCAGCTTGCAATTCTTTCTCTTCCAAGTCTTGTTCTTTTCATTGTATTGATGTAGTAAAGAAACAGGGCTGGAGAGATGACTCAGTGATTAAGAACACTGGCTGCTCTTACAGAGGACCCGGGTTTAATTCCCAGCATACACATGGCAGCTCACAGCTGTGTGTAACTGTAGTCTCAGGGAACCTGATGCCCTCTCTGGCCTCTGCTGGAACTAGGCACAGACGCAGTACACATATATACACACAGAGAAATCACCCATATGCGTAAAATGATAGAACATTTGAAGAAATGGTTGGTGTCGTTAAACCACATGGGCTGCTTAATTCCTCCCACCTCCAGTTTTCATGTGCACACAAACACTTAATTCCCTACGGGCTGTGACTTGTCATTTTTATCCATTCTTTTTCATGGGAACCATCACTTGCTGCTCCCCACCCCTTTACTTAAGTCAACATTCTGGAATATTCCACCATGACAAGCCAAGGCCTTTTCCCAGGCTGTGCTTTTACATTTAGGTGTTCTGGGTAACTTCCTTCCTGGGCACATTTTTGGGCTGCTAGTCTGACCTCTTGTCACAAAATTATAGTATCAAAGTCAATTGCAGTATAAAAGATCAGTATCAAAGTGCTCAGAGACAGAGTCTCACCCCAACAAAGGAAAGCATGTGGGCAACCAGATGCCTGTGCTGGTAAAGGCACTTTCTGCCAAGCAGATGGACAGATGACCTGAGCTTGATTCCTGTAACTCGTGATGAAAGGAGAGAATCGACACTCACAAATTGTCCTCCGACAACACAGACACACAGACACACATGCATGCACACACATAGACACACATGCTCGCACGCACAAGCACAATACATGCACACACACAAGCACATACACAGGCACACAAACAGACACGCTCACACACACATGCATGGACACTCACAAGTACACATACTGTCACATATGCATGCATACACACACAAGCACACACACTGATGCACACACAGACACACATGCTCACACACAGCCATATATGCATGCACATACACAACACACATGTATGTACACACATGCACACACACAGAGACACCTGCATACACACACATGCACACACAGAGACACACATGCTCGCATGCACAAGCACACACACACATGTACACACATGCATGCACACTCACAAGCACACACACAGACACACAGGGGTATGCACATGTGCACATATATATAAATGTTTAAAAATGTAAATTATGTTTGAGTATATATGTGATGACTGTGCACATACCATGGCCCCAGAGGACAGCATGAGGAAGTCACTTCTTTCCTTCCATCATGTGGTGCCAGGGGTCAATCTCAGGCTTTCTGTCTTGGCCTGATGAGCATCTCACCAGCCCAATAAACATATTTTCTCTTGTTTTTAAAAAAAGGATATCATGTGTACACCACACCTACTCCCACCCCAAGAATTTCCCAGACATACCATGAGAATGGCCATAGCTAGACAAGTCCTTGACATAACGTTTAGCCACCTCCCAAGAAATAAAAGCCCATCAAGTCTTCCGGGATATACAAACAATGTATCAAAACACATCAAGGAAAGCATATCATGTTACAGATGGGCAGCTCTCACCAGACAGGCCATGCTGCAAGGCTTCCAGAAACCCAGTTGCTGCACATTTGCATCCCTTTGAGTCCTAAACACGACTAGTTTTAGGGTGCGCTGTACTTCCAGACAACATGAAAAGACGGGGCCAGCTCATGCTCAAATCGAAGCATTACATTAATATCTTATGGGAACCCGGGAACCGGATCACAACAGTGAGCACAGCTGGAGTCCAGTGGGATGCAAACTCAGACAAACCTACTGGAGATGCTATAGAATAACAATTCCTGAGACTGGTTTGGTTATTCCATTGTGACTCGAGTCTAAACAACCCAACTCTATGTGTTACAGTGGTGTGCCTGAGTCTTCAACTTCGAAAAGTACCTACGACGATAGGCACTTTACCAGAGAGACCCAATGCGTGTGGGGGTGGGTCACCTAGTTGATATTAAAATTCCCCTTATCTCGATGAGGACACTCTGTGAATAAAGTTCCTAACAGAAGATGGGATCCAAACTGTAATTATAGAAAATATCCAGGTGTCCTTAGGTGGCGTCTCCTTTTTCTGTTTTTGCCATTACTTCTTTGGGACTTGAATGGCTTCTAAAGGATGTCCTTGTCTCCTGCCTGAGTTCAGAAGCAACCAGAGTGAAGCGGGGACAGGACGAGATGCATGGGGGCGGGCTTTCACCTCCATTGAGAGAGCAATTGATTGACAGATGTGGGCAGACATCCTGGCTACACTGCTGTGCTGACTCCTTGAAGCCAGTTTAATTCTTGGTACTATCACCCAAGGGCAAGTCTATAACATTAATGCAGGATTCCTGCTGTGAACTGTACCAGAGGGTAAATATAAATAGACCGTTTCCAGTCAGTCATGAAATAGGGACCGACGCCTATGATCCACCCTTTGGCATCAGGCTCATAGAGAGAGGGAAATAGAACAATGACCAGAGGTTTTTAGAAAGGAAAATTCCTCATAAGAACCAAATGCATAGGAAATACAAGGTTCCTGATGTATTTTATTTTATTTTATTTTATTTTTTTTTAAAAGACAAGTTTGTGTAGCTCTGGCTGTCCTGGAACTCACTCCATAGACCAGGCTGTCCTCGAACTCAGGGATCAGCATGTGCCACCACTGCCTAGCAACGGATGGAGTTTTGAACTTCTGTAAGTATTTAATTTTTGTGTTTGTGTATGGGTACAAGGGGAAGCCAGAGGAGGGAGCTGGAGGCCCTGGAGCTGGAGTTACAGGTTGTTGTGAGCTGACTGACATGGGTGCTGGAAACTGAACTTGAGTCCTCCAGGAAAGCTGTAAGTGCTCTTAACCACCAGCCATCTCTTCAGCCCCAGGATGTGCCCACTTCTTTAATGTTGTAGGACAGACTTTGATGACCTCACAACATATCAGACAGAAGCAACTTAAAGGAGAAGGGACTTCTTCTTGCCTAGGCTTTCTGAGGGTGCAAGGACAACATGGAGGCTGGCCCATTGTCATTCAGAATGATGGGAACTTGTGGCTGCCATTTCTTACACTGTGGCCAACCAGGAAGCACAGTACTCAGCCAGAACAGGAAGTGGATATGACCCGCAAAGGTCCACCCTTGCAGCCTAGGTCTGTCTCCTAAAGGTTCAAAACCTCCCAATATAGTGAAGTGGAAACTTAAGGTCCTTTGGAGAGTCAGTTGTGTTGGATGGTGTTTTGCTGGGGCAAACACGTGAAGAGGTGTTTTCCTGAAGTGGACACGGGTGAAAGGCTAAGGCGGACTCCTGAAGGAACGTTTCACTGAAGCAGACACAGGAGAGAGGATGCTCTGCTAAAGTAAGCATGTGAAAGGATGTGTGATGAAAGATTCTTTGCTAACCACACACGTTTTGGTCGGCCTTACATTGCGTAGTTGACCTCCATTTGTTGGGATGCCACAGAGAGAAACACACCAACATACTTCTGGTGGTGTGTTGAGGCTTCTTGCCACTTCTGTGGACTCGGACTGATTGACAGTGATGTCAGCTGAGACAGACACACGTGCTGAGGCAAGACCCATGGTGTTTAGACACGTGATGTTTAGGGGAGATAAATAGGACTCATTGGACAGTGACAGAGGCTGAGCTTGGCTGACTTGCTTGCCTAGTTAAATGCTTGTTGGTCTCGAGTCTTCGCTGATCTTCACTTCACTGAGAGAGGCACAGAAGAGAACTTTCCCCAGTGTTCCTGTTGGCCCTGGTTCCTCCTGATGACTTTGGCTGAGGCTGAGGCCTGGCTGTCTCTGCTAGGTAGTGCCACCTCTGCTGATTGCTGTCTCTACCTAACTAGACTGCTAATATTTCTGTGAGGTGTTTGCAAGTGGATTGAGCTGCCACTGCTGACCTGTGAACTGAACTGCCGATTTCCAGACAACACAGATGAGAGTTGCTCCAAAGAACCTTTCTAAACAAGTCCACTCCCCTGTATCCTTTCTTTCCCACTACCTCTGGTGGGTGGTGGGCTACAAGGGAGGTTAAAGCATTGAAGAACCATCATTAAAAATAGACCTCGAAAAAAATTAAAGTTACAATATAGCCTCACCAGCTGGGGACCAAGTGCTCAGAACATGAGCCAGGGAGGGGTGTCGGGTTGGTCTGGCAGTTCACATCTAAGCCATTGCCTCTATATCAGTCTCAGGTAACATGGTAGGTGTGATGCTATAGTGCCTTCAAATAAGGCCATCAAGTGTGTACCATCCACCATGGGGCCATTCTCCTCTTCCTCCTTCTTGTTCATTTGGAGGGAAGCTGGTAGCCATGTTTCAGGTGGTCTTGAGGTAACAATTATTCAGGGAAGAATGGAAGCCTCAACAAATAGCCGGTCGAACCTTGAGTTGAAGGTAGATTTTTGCCTTCATGGGTCAAATGTCTCTAGTTGATCCCTGGGATTTGGATCCCAAGAAATGCTGGATTATACACCCAGCAGAGGTCCCGAGCTAGAACGGCCTGGCTAATGTCACCCAGAATTTTGACCCTTGGAGTCTGTATAAGACAACAAACCCATGTTCTCTTAGGTGGCTCCTAGGTTTGGGGCCACCTCCCGCTAACAGTTAATGCACTTAGCACTTTTTACTGTGGGTGAGGGCTATGGGAGTCCTCCTAGTCAAGGTGTAGAAGGAAAACTGCCTTGTGTGAAGGCTTCCCACAAAGCTTCTCATGCCTGTTCTGAAAGGCCAAAGAGTTCGTTTTCCAGTAGAGGAAACTAAAACTTGGACAGACCAGCAGTCGTATTTGAGCTGCTCAAGAACTGACAGAATTTGGTTGCCCGAAACACTCATTCATTTCTAGACGTTCAAGACAGAAAATGAGACTCAACCCGGCACTCCACCAGGGAATGCACACAGATGTGGTTGAGGTTTACAGCAGTGGGCTTCAAAGTGACAGCCCAGTAGATGTACTTGGCCAGAGATGAGGATCCCAGCCCCCTTCTGGGTCTCAAGGTGCTTTCTGAGGGACAGTGGGTTTATCTGTGACTTCAAGGGTTAAATATCTCCTGAGAGGTCTTAATTAGAATGAGATGCTCAAGCATGAGCAGCCATTGTGCGGCTGAGTTTAAAGAAGCAGCCTTGGCAACTGTCGGGGAGAGACACCCTCACAGTGGATAGCTGAGATTCTGTAGCAGCATCTACCTCTGGTCACACTTTAGCATGTGCATCTCCTAAGTTTTTGACTGCTTCATTTACTGCTAGATTTAGGTAAACAGCACCATGGGAAAACAAAATTTAGAAATTTTTAACATTTATTTGAAGCCCTGCACCCTGCCCTGTGTGTGAATGTGCCCAAAGGCTAGAAGAAGGTGTCAGATTCCTTGGAGATGGAAATACAGGTCTCCTGCCCACTGTGAATCCTCTTAACGTCTGACACATCTCTTCAGACCCTCATATTTTATGTGTGTGTGTGTGTGCGCGCGCGTGCGTGCTCGCGCACACATATACGCGCACGCCATGGTGCATGCATAGAAGTCAGAGGACAGGTTTCTGTAGTCAGTTCTTTCTTTCCCCTATGGGTTCTAGAGATTGAACTCACCTCATCAGGCACCAGTGGTAAGCACAATGTGATGGTTTGTATGTGCTCGGCCCAGGGAGTGGCACTATTAGAAGGTGTGGCCTTGCTGGAGTAGGTGTGTCACTGTGGGTGTGGGCTTTAATACCCTCATCCTAGCTTTCTGGAAACCAGTCTTCAGATGAAGATGTAAAACTCTCAGCTCCTCCTGCACCATGCCTGCCTGGATGCTGCCATGTTTCCACCCTGATGATAATGGACTGAACCTCTAAAGCTGTAAGCCAGTCCAATTAAATGTTGTCCTTATAAGAGTTGCCTAGGTCATGGTGCCTGCTCACAGAAGTAAAATCCAAATTAAGACACACCTTTACTCACTGAGCCATCTCCCAGGCCCTGTTTGGTCTTTGAGAGTCTTGCTATGTAGCTGAGATTGGCTTTAAACTTGCAATTCTCCTGCCTCATCCTCCCGAGTGCTGAGATTACAATCTTATACCACCATGTCTTGCCAGAAAGCATATATATGATATATATAAAATTTTCTTTCTTTTTCTTTTTCTTTTTCTTTGAGACAAGGTCTCATTATATAGTCCTGGCTGTCCTAGAACTCACTCTGTAGACCAGGGTTGGCCTTGAACTCACAGAGATCCTATTGCCTCTGTCTCCCAAGTGCTAAGATTAAAAGTATGGGCCATTACACCCAGCTGATATACAAAAATTTTAATGCCACTAAATAGATGAGACATTTTTGATAGGAGGGTTGTTACGGCCACCAGATGAACGTGATTCTAATGTTTCCTTGTACCTGTAATTTTGACCCCTTAGCTTGGTAGCTCAAAAACAGACCAATTCTTCCCAAGCTGCCAAATTAAAAAGAAATCTTATCTTCACTAAACTGCAGAATGTACCAGAAGTTATGAAGAACTCCTTTCTAACCACTGAATAATAATGGCATTTAAGATTTTTCCAAGATGGCAGAAACAAAAAATCTTCAGACAAACTGTTCCTTCAGGTTGATTATCCATATTTTTGCTATGAATACATTTATTTATGCATAAATAGGTTACATCAATTAACAGTGTAACAGCTGAAACAATAGATGTGAAAATGAATGTTCTTACATGTGATTTTTGTCCCAGTAGGAGCTTTTGCCCTTCTTGGGTTTGTGTTTCAGAAGGGACTCCCCTGGTGAGGGTGGGGGATAGACATGCAGAAGGTGGGCACTTCCGTGGGGGGTAAGGGGAGCCGAGACAGGTGTCCGAAGGTAACGTGTGTGGGTATTATTGCTGTAACTGCCTTGTGATCAGATCAACTCTAGCACAAATTAACAAGCACGCTTATAAAGAAGAGCCAGGTCTCCCACTTGTCTTGGTTGCTTCCCAGTGATCCTATTTACCCCATCCCTCCTCCCAGCTCCTCCCCATCCATCCTACATGTGCTCCCTCCTCTCCACTCTATGTCCTTGTTTATTTATTTTAAAATAACCTACAGAGTCAAATTTGTGCTGCCCATATGCACATGTACGGGGTCGACTACTGGAGTACGTCAACCTACCAAGGATCGCTCCCCTGAAGAAAAATGGGCTCTTCTCCCTTTGCAGCCACCAACTGTCCTCCCTTAGAAGTGGGGATTTGTGAGACTCTCCTGTCCATGCTGGAATGGCTTGGTCCGATGCAGGCAGCCACAGTCTGTGAGTTCATGTATGTCGCAGTCATCTCACCTCCAGAAGACAGTTTCACCCAGCCCTACCTCAACAGCAGTTTCTGTGTGTATATATGTGATTACACATGTGAATATGTGTATTTGTGGATGTGGATGTGTGTGTGGATGTGGACGCATGTGTGTGTATGTGTGTGCATATGTTTGTATGTGACTGTGCGTGCGTTTGCATGTGTGTGCATATGTTTGTATGTGTGTGTGCATGTGTTTGTATGTTTGTATATGCTTGTATATGTGTATGTATACATATATACATATATGTATGTATATGTGGATGTATGTGTATATATATGTGTGTGCATGCATTTGCACATTTGTGTATATATGTATGTGTGTATGCATGTGTATATGTGTGTTTGTATATGTGTATGTGTGTATGAATGTATGTGTTTGTTTATGTGTGTATATGTATTTGTATGTGCGTATACATGTATGTGTGTATACATGTTTGTATATGTGTATGTGTGTATGTGCGTCTTCCTCAGTTGCTGTCCACTTTATTTTTTGAGACAGGCCTTCTACTGAACCTAGAGACCACTGACTGGGTAGGCTGAGTGGCCAGCGAGCTTCAGGGATCTGTGTCTACCCTGACCCTTCACCTTCACCACATCTTTATCTGTTCTTAATGCTGGGGTTACAGGCATGCTTCTGCACATGGCTTTTCCATAGGGGATCTGAACTTAGGTTGTCCTGACCATCTGGCAGGGGCTTCATTCACCCCCTCAAATGCAGCTCTTGAGCCCTTCTGCTTTACTTAGTGAGACCTGGTCGGCTGGTGTTTTGGTTTGCTTTGCTTTGTTTAAGTGCAGTCTGGAAATGGACATCTTGAGCTGCTCAGAACTTTGTGCAGAAGTTGTGCAGAGCAGGCCTCTGAGGACAACACTGCTTCAGCTGAACAGCCTGCGGGGTTCTGCAGAAAAGACTCAGTATGCATGGCTTGTGACAAACCTGAAAACAGTGAGTCTTTTTAGAAAATTAGTATCAGATTAAAGCCATCAAAACCTTTTCTAAGTTCAAATAAACCAGTCTCTCCTTCCTTATCTGCAGAGGTCACATTCCTGGAACACGCCTGAACTTACACATAGCACTGAACGCTCTACACACCTGATTTTATCCATACACGCACACCTATAACAAGGCTTAATTGCTAAATTAGGTACACTGAGAAAATAGCAATGATAGCTAATGATGAGACATAACAATCATAATAATTAATTATAAAAAAATTCCAGAATCACTCCTCCTACTCCTTGGGGTCGTTATTAAGTAAAATAAAGGTTACTTTGCTACCAGCGCCAGTATATCCCTGCAGTTGACTTGACCAGCAATGGCTGCTGAGTAACAAAGTTGCAGATAGCATATATAGGGGATGCACCTGACAAAGGGATCATTCGTGCCTCAGGTGGGATGCAACAAGGGTTCTTGGTGATGTGCACTTTTAAACTTATGAATTGCTTATTTCTAGAATTTTCTCTTACCTATTTCTGGACCACAGTTCACTGTAAGTAATGGAAAGCTTCCTCTTTAGTTATCCTGTATGTTAAATACCCTTAAAGACACTTAAAAGCATTGCCTTTCCTATCTTTACTTTTCCTTTTTTTTCCCAGCATGGTTTTTTTGTTTTGTTGTTTTTTGTTTGTTTGTTTTTGTTTTTGTCATACAACGTACCTTGATCACCCTGGATTCTCATTGTTCTCAGGTCCATCCTCCCACCCCCCCCCCCCCCCCAAAAAAAGGAGAAAAAAATACACCAAGTCAAATTTGTGTTGCCCATATACTCATTTGAGCATAGCCAAACTCCAGTGCCCAGCCCTTTAAAGATAACTGAGTGTCTGTTCCAGTCCCAGGACCAGTGTCCCATACCCCTCCCTCAACCCTGCCCCATTCCTGTCCCTCCAAGGACCGCCCCACCATATCCCTGGCCAGAAGTCATCAACTGTGAAGAGCTACGTTTTAGCATCTTTATCACCATTTTAAAGGACTCTCTTCAATGACTTCCTGCCTGGACTGTTTCTTTGCTTGGCGGGTGAGGTTGGCATATGTCTCTCGTTCCCCGTATGAGTTTGCAGCCATCAAAGCCACTGAAAAACAAGCTTCTTTGCCTGTGGCAGCCAGTGGCAGCATGGATCATGGACCCCACTCTCTGCCTCCTGCTTATGGATCAGGATACAGCTCTCAGCTACTGCTCCAGTGTCATGCCTGCCCATCTGCTGCCATGCTTCCCACCATGATAATAGTTGACTGACCCCCTGAAACTGTAAGCCAGCCCCCAATTAAGTGCTTTCTTTTATAAGTTGTTGTGGTCACAGAGCCTCTTCACAGCAAAAGGACAGTAACTAAGACATTACCTTACTGACTAAGCCTTTCATATTTAGTAAATCAATCATACTAATCATATTTAGTAAAGCCAATATTAATTTTAATTTATTTGTCTGTTGCTTTCTAAAATGGTGTCTGTGTTCTATTCAATCACTAGTCATTCTACTACTTCCTTTAACTGGTGTTAGTCTTTCACTCTTTTCTAATTTCTTGCATAAACATCAATTGTACTTATTTGATTTTTCTTTCATTTTGAAGGTGAAATAATTGAGAAAGACATACATGTCTCACCTCGTTGTTTTAGTTACTTTTCTATTGCTGTGATAAAACACCATGGACAAGGCAACTTATAGAAGAAAGGGTTAATCTGGGGCTTTTGGCTCCAGAGGGCTAGACATCTATCACCATCATGGCAGGGACCATGGGAACAGGCGTGGCACTGGGGCAGTGTCTGCTGAGACACAACCATGAGGGAGGGAGAGAGGGAGGGAGGGAGGAAGGCAGAGAGAGAGAGACACTTTGGGAAAGTCCAAATCCCACCCCCAGTGACACACCTCCTCTCAATAAGACCATACCTTGAAGTGGGGATTTCTGGTTTCTTTGGAGACTCCGTTGTGTCATGTGATGTTTTCTGGAAGCTGTCTTATAAGAGTATGTCTTGCTGAGAACAGGCACGTGGTGTTTTTCTGAAAGCTACCTGGTGAAAGAGCCTGTGATGTTTTGCTGGAGCGGAAGCTTGAGAAGACATGTGATGTCTGGAAAGAGTATAATTGTATCTCAACAGACATGGGTAACACTGTGTGGCATTGGTTCTCCTTGCCACTCTCTGCTGGTCTTCATTGGGCTTTGCTAACTATGCTCTGGCATTGGTTCACCTTGCTTTCTTCATTGATCTTTGCTTTTTGTGACTTCGTAGAGATAAACTCACCAAAGAACGTCTAGTGGTATTCTAGCTGCTTCTTGCTGCTTCTGTGGACTCAGGCTGAGTCCTCAAGGTTTCTTCTGGATGCCGCTGCTGCTGCTGCTGCTGCTGCTGATAATGATGATGATGATTAATGTTTGATGTTTTGGACTGGACTGCTGACAACTAAGATTGGAATTGCCCCAAAGAACTATTCTAAACAGGTCCACAACCCTGTTTCCTGTTAACCTTTCTTTTCTCCTTCCTTTGGTGAGTGGTGGGCTAGAAAGTGGAAGCATTAAAGAACCATAATTAAAGTAGGTTTTGAAAAATCTAAGCCTACAATAATTCCTAATCCTTCTCAAAGGGTTCCACTAACTGGGGACCAAGTATTGAAACATATAAGCCTATGGGACCATTCTCTTCAGACCACCATACTTGTAATTACTTTTTAATTTAATTAAATTTTTGTTTGTCTTTGAGATTGGGTTTTAATTAAAACATTTTCCCTTTCCATTTCCTCTATCCAAACCCTTCCATATGCTCCTCCCGCTCTCCTTCAAATTCACGGCCTGTTTTTTCATCGATTGTCATTGCTTGCATCTATGTATTTATATATACCTATGCATTCCTAAATATAACCTGTTGAGTTGGTATCATGTTACTTGTGTGTATGTATGTTTGCCTTTGCCATCTGACAACCACTAGCTGTGCTCGTCCCTGAAGAGGACTGTAAGCATAACATTATTGTGTACTGGGTAAAGATCATCCTTGTATCATTCAAATGCAGGTCTCTGTGCCCTCACATCTGGTTGCAATCTTCTGAGAATCTTCTGTCTCAGCATTGTGTAAACATTACTTCCCAATTATTCTCTGACCGGTCACTAAAGCTAGCTGATTAGCCAATGACTGAGCAGGGGAGGGACTAGGGCTGGACTGCCTCCCAGAAGAGGAGGAGGCAGACATAGAGAGAAGAAGAGAGGATCCAGCCAGGGGAAAGGGCACAGGAGACACCATTAGGAAACACCTGGAGCCCAGATTGCCAGCTCAGTACAAAAATGCAAGTATCACTGGGATTCTGGCTGGGCGGTCGCTAAATTAATTTAGAGGATTAAAATAGAGTAATACAGCTCAGTTGTTGTGCCCTTAAAGCTTGATAAATAAATGTAATAGTGTGGTCTCAATTAATTGGGTTAAGAGAAAAACTGCAAAATACACAAAGCCATTACCAGAAGACCACCTCTCCCCTCTCGGCTTTCCTTGGTGGCCTAGTGTTCTGTGTGCAGGGTTGAAGCCCCACAGGCTTCCCCTATCCAGTTTGGCTTGGTTTTCGGTGTCTTCCTTATTCAGCTCATGTTTAGGCAGTCATGTTGGTGAGGGTTTTTTGGTTTTTTTTTGTTTTTCAAAACAGGGTTTCTCTGTGTAGCCCTGGCTATCCTGGAACTCACTCTGTAGACCAGGCTGGCCTCGAACTCAGAAATCCGCCTGCCTCTGCCTCCCGAGTGCTGGGATTAAAGGCATGCGCCACCACTGCCCCGCGTTGGTGAAGTTTTTTGGGTGTAGCTTCTGATGTAACTAGAAGACACAGTCTCATAGCAAACTCATTTACTTCCGTGGGTGTGGGTGTATGCACACATGTGTGCCACAGTGCATATGTGAGAGTGAGTTCTCTCCTACCCTGTGGGGCTAGGGATCAAAGTCAAGTCATCAGGCACGTTGGCAGGCACCTTTTCCTGATGAGCCATCTTCCCATTCAAAGAAAAACAACAATGACAACAACAAAACCAAAATAATCAGTAACAACAACAAAACAAAGAAAAAACAAAACAGGCTGCTCTTACATGGGATCTCTGAGTTCTATTCCCAGCATTGTCTCAATCACCTCTCAGTCTTTTGTCTTATGCACCCCCCGCACCCCCCCCCCACACAAATGAAATAAAAAAACCACTGAAGAATGGGGTGGGTGAGAGAGGAAAGGAAGACGAAGAAATTTTTCAAAGCTCCCTCAGAAACAAGCTTCCTTTGGTATGTGACTCAGACCCCAAGGCCAGAGTGTAGAGCCCAGCCTTGGAGGGCTGCCTTGGGCCTTTTACACACAGATCCAGTGCATCTTTCATGCAGCTGCTGATGGATGCCTGAGTGAACAGGAAGTGACCTCACAGGTCATGTACTGGGAGCTTGGGGGAAGTGACTGGATCCTGAGGGCTCTGACTTCATTTTAGTAGGTTGATTCCCTTCGTGGTGGCCTGGTATGATGGTGTTATTGAAAGGTGGGTCCAAGAAGAAGGAAGCCATAAAGAATCCGCCCCAGGAAGATGTTCCAGTCTCTTCCCCATCCCTGTTTCCTGGCTGTCACAGAGAGCCACAGTCCTCCACATTCTTTTGCTCAAATAGTCTGCCTTAAAAGTAGAGAACCCCAGCCCAGGCAGCGGTGGCACACATCTTTAATTCCAGTAGTCCAAAGGCAAAGGCAGGTGGGTCTCTGAGTTCAAGGACAGCCTGGTCTACAGAATGAGTTTCAGGACAACCAGGATTACACAGAGAAACCCTGTCTCATAACAAAATAACAAACAAAAAACAAAACAAACAAACAAAAACTAAAGAGCCATCCAAAGCATAGCCTGAGATTTCTGTTTAGCTAGTGATCTCTCTTCTTTTAAGCCATCTTCTCTCGGTTAATGAGGAAAAAAAATCTGATGGGCTGGAGAGATGGCTCAGTGGTTAAGAGCACTGACTGCCCTTCCAGAGGTCCTGAGTTCAATTCCAAGCAACCACCTGGTGGCTCATGACCATCTGTAATGGGATCACATCTTTTCTGGTGTATCTGAAGACAGCTACAGTATACTCATATACATACAATTAATAAATCTTTAAATAAAGAAAAGTCTAATGACGGCTAATGAATTTTGAACATTTACGTTGTGCCACGGGAGATAATGAAGGGATCCTAGCCAACAAGAGCATTTGGCTCTGGCAGGTCTTGCTCTTCTCCTCCATTCCCTCTGCCTTGCTAAAAACTGCCAAATCTCATCCCTAAAGCTAGCCACCAAGGTCGCTTCCTTTATTTGGCCATTTCCTCCTCCTGAGGCTGACTACCAAGGTCCGGGCTATCAAAGTATTGAAGTCCAGCAATCAAAAGTCCCCTTTGGCTTACCTAATTAACTTGACCAATTAAATCAAACACCTCATCCCAACATGGGGGTTCCCCCTTTCCCCTTTATAAACCTCCATTTTCCTTTGGACATTGTTTCTCCTCTACTCTGAGGCAGTCCTTTATCCCTTGAGCAAATCTCCCTCCCCCTCTCCCTTAGTCCCCTCCCTTTGTCCCTCTTCTCTCTCTGCTATAGTTCTCTCCTAGTCCCTGCCGTCAGTCCCTCTGGGGCAAATCAATCTCCTTTGTGCTGAGAACTCAATTTTGAGAACCAAGACCACCCTTTCAGATACTAAAGTGGGGGAAGAATGTTGCTTCAGTTATTTTATTTATTTAATTTTAGAGATAGGGTCTCACTCTATAGACCAGGCTGGCCTCAAACTCACGGAGATCTGCCTGTCTCTGCCTCCCAGTGCTGGGATTAAAGGCATGAGCTTCCACATTGGCTTCATTTAACTTTTTGTGGGAGGCACTAGGCTTGCGATGTAGCTCTGGCATAGAATGCTTGCTTGGTATGCCCAAAGCCCTAGGTTTAATCCACAGGACAACAAAACAAACAAATGTTGCTTCCCCTTCCCTCCTCCCCAGCCAAAGTGGTGCATACCTGTAATCCTGGCACTCTGGAGTCCAAGGCAGAAATTCAAGGCCATCATTGGCTACACAGTGAGACCATGAATCCAAAGCCAAACCCAATAGCACTGTAACTTAAGCTATTCTGAAGACCGTCAAACTGAACTTGAGAGTGACTTGGGAGTTAGTTGACTTGAGAGTGCTAACTAACAGCAGGGAAGCTAACGCTCAGGTATGGAGGAGGGAAGTCCTTCCCTTAGCCCCTGAGCCTCTCAGATGGTCCTTTTGCAGAATTCCTAGGCTGCTGCACATTCTCTGTCCTGATCCTTGTGGCTGCTCTTCTTCTTTGGCTCCAACTTTCTCTTGGTCAAGGCATTTGCCATTTGAATGAGACAGAAGCATCTTTGTCTTCTGGCTGGTTTGCTGGCCTTGAATTCATGATCCTCCTGCCTCAGCCTGCTGAGCACAGGATTACCATTGTGTCATAAATAAATAAATAAATAAATAGGCTCAAAAATTTTAAATACAAATTTATCCCTCTCTCCTGGTTTTTCTCTTCTCTTGCCCCACCCCTTCTGCTACTGTCTCTTCTATTCCTCCCTTCCTCCTCCCCCTTCTAGCCCAGGCTATCCTGGAACTCACAAATCCTCTTGCCCCAGCCTCCCCAGTGCCAGAATTACAGCTATGTACCAACATGCTTGTCTTAGTCTGTAAAATCTTTAAATGTACTAAAGGGTCATGAGATCTGCTTTAATATAATCTTACTTTTTTGAAAGTAGTAGCAATCCTATTTTGCCAAGGTATCTATCCCCACGGAATGCTTCATGAAAACCTACTAAATTTCTCTAAAGTCAACTGGAAACAGCTTCTCCTGCAAGGTCCTCTGACTCCCTGCAAAGGTGTTAGACAAGCACATGTGTCAATGATCCTGAGCTTAGAGGTGAAATCAGGTGTTAACTGCATTCAATAAGACCATGAGGGCTCGGACAGGCATGTCCTCTCAGCAGCATTGGAAGAGGTGGAGTTAAAGATCACTCTTACACAGGAAGGGAGCACCCAGTTAATCATTTCTGTGGCTGTAATTCCTCATTTGTAAAGATTTGTTTATTTTTATTTGTATGAGTGTTTTTCCAGCATGTGTGTCTGTGTACCTCTTGCATGCCTGGTGCCCAAAGAGGCCATATGCTCTGGAACTAGAGTTACAGATGACTATGAGCTGCCATGTGGGTGCTGGGAATCGAACATGGGTCCTCTAGAAGAACAGCTAGTGCTCTTACATCTGTCTAGCTTTGATCTTAATTTATTTATTTATTCATGTATGTATGTATGTATGTATGTCTGTGTGTATGTATGTGTGTATGTATGTATGTATGTATGTACGTATGTATGTGTGTATGTATGTATGTATGTATGTGTGTGTATATGTATGTATGTATGTGTATGTATGTATGTGTGTGTATGTATGTATGTGTGTGTGTATGTATGTATGTGTGTGTGTA
>JADRCH010000287.1:724281-764420 GCA_019843965.1 Rhynchomys soricoides
TGTGTGTATGTGTGTATGTATGTATGTGTGTGTGTATGTATGTATGTATGTGTGCATGTGTGTATGTGTGTATGTATGTGTGTATGTGTGTATGTATGTATGTGTGTATGTATGTATGTATGTGTGTATGTATGTGTGTATGTGTGTATGTATGTATGTGTGCATGTATGTATGTATGTATGTGTGTATGTATGTATGTATGTATGTGTGTATGTATGTATGTATGTATGTGTGTATGTATGTATGCATGTATCTATGTATGTATGTATGTGTGTATGTATGTATGTATGTGTGTATATATGTATGTATGTGTGTGTGTGTGTGTGTGTGTATGTAGTAGAGACAAGGTCTCATCACCACATAGCCCTGCCTATCCTGGAACTCACTGTGTAACCAGACTGGCCTTGAACTCATAGAGATCCACCTGCCTCTGCCTTCTTCCTGAGTGCTGGAATTAAAGATGTGCACCACCGTGCCTAGCACATTTCCTTATTTTTAACACCAATTTTTTTGTTTGTTTGGGTGGTTGGTTTTTTTCGAGATAGGGTTTCTCTGTGTAGCCCCGACTGTCCTGGAACTCACTCTGTAGACCAGGCTGGCCTCGAACTCAGAAATCTGCCCGCCTCTGCCTCCCAAGTACAGGGATTAAAGGCATGTGCCACCACTGCCCAGCTTTTAACACCAATTTAAAAGTAGAGTTTTAACTTGGAGCTTGATCCTGGTCATTAATACTTACATTCTTAGTTAAGGTTACTATTGCTGTGAAGAGACACCATGACCACAGCAACTCTTACAAAGGAAAACATTTAATTGGGGTTGGTTTACAGGTTCAGAGGTTTAGTCCATTATTATCATGGCAGGGAGCATGGCCCCGTAGGCAGACATGGTGCTCAAGAAGCAACTGAGAGTTACATTCTGATCCTCAACCGGGGGGGGGGGGGGGTTGTCCTCAAATTTATAATTTCCTGCCTCAGTCTCCCAAGTGCTAGGGTTTGCTCCTCCACAACTTGTTTTATTTTAATGGAGAAATGTTTGGCTGACCGATCTTGCAGTAAGATGGAGGATTGCCAAAGACCACCAGACCCAAGAGAGAGACGAAAGAGGTTCTATCTCGCTCTCTCAGAATAAAACAACCCCTTTTAGCCTGGATCTTGAACTTCTAGTCTCCAATTGGCAAGGCCGTAAATATCTAATTTTTAAAATATCTGTATTAAGGGGCTAGAGAGGTGGCTCAGTGGTTAAGAGTACGTGCTGCTCTTGAAGAGGATCCGAGTTCTGTTCTCAGCACCCACTACAGGCAGCTAACTGCCTATAACTCCAATTCCAGGGCATTCAACAGCATCTTCTGTCCTTCCAGACTACTGCAGCCATGTGCACGAATCCACACTCACAAACACACACACACACACACACACACACACACTTAAAATTAAATAGAAAATCTAAAACAAACAGACCTGTCTTGTTTTTAATCATTGCTCTGATAAGATATCAGACAGAACCAACTTATGGGGTGAGAGGTTTATTTTGGCTCTTGGTCCATGGTGGTGGGAGCATACACCAGCTGGTCACATCACAGTGACTGACCAAGATTTCAAGACAACTAGACCAGAAGTAGAACCAATTACTGTCCCGCGCTACGGTCTCGCCAGCAAGAACGATGCGGCACACATAGGATCCTTCTGCAGTAAAGCTTTAATGCCTCTTGAGAGGGAGAGCATAAGCTTGCCACGAGTGGAGACTCAGAACAATAGAATACTCACCCTTTATATGGGTCACAGCGCTTGCCTGGGACATGGAGCTTCCCCATTGGCTCCCGCACACCAGGCCAGATGCTGCCACGAGAGAGGCTAAGATTCTGAAGTGGAAAATTACCAGGTGCATGCGCACTAGCCTGTTTACAACTTGTCCTCGGCCGAATGTAGGCGCCATCTTGTAATGGCGGATGTGGGTGCTCAGGTGGCTCCCAACAAATTACAACCGTCACATTTTGCCCCCAGTGATCCACCCCTGCTAGCTAAGCTCCATACCTCTGTTTCAACAGCTGGGGACCAAGTGTTCAAATGCCTATAGGAGATGCTTCAGATTCAAACCAATACTGTGCCCACTCATGTTGGTCAATCTTAGTTGACAACCTTACTGGATCTAGAGTCAACTGCAAGGCAAGCCCTAGGGCATGCCGGTGAGGTATTCTTGACCAGGGATTCTTCTTAACTAGGTTATTTGATGTGAGAAGACTCATCCTAAACATGAGGGACACCTTCCAGTGTCAGCCAAGATAAAATGAGGTAGCAGAAGGAGCGGGAAGCTTTACTTTTGCCTGTTAGCTTTCTCACTTACCAGCAACGCCATCTTCTCTGTTGCTGCTACATTTCTTCACTGACATTAGAACCCAGGTTCTTTGGGTTTCCAATGTGGAATGAGGAGCAGTGTCTCTGCAAATTTCCTCCAGGCCTTCAGCACTGGATCAGAACTGTTGAGGGATGTAACACTGTGGACCGAGCATCTGCAGCATTCTAAGTTTCTCAGTATGAGAAAGCCAGTGTTGGACTCCCTAGACCATATTGTGTAAGACAATCTAATAAATCATCTTCCAAATCTATTCATTCTATTCGTTCTGTTCCTCTAGGGAGCCTTAACACACCGTCCTAGGAAACAAATGCACCCTGGGCACTATGAGTCAAACTTATTAATTATGATTTGACCTGCTTCCCAACACTACTGATAAAGAAGTTAAAACTTATCTTTGAGCAAAGCTGGTGTAGACCTAGGTAACTTTCTGGCTATGAAAACATTTTTATTAGCAAGGACAGATGCATTGCAGACTGAATAAGTTTTGACAAGGGCTCGTCTTAAGAAGTTTTTGGTGGGGTGGTAGAGGGAAAGATGGCTCAATGGTTAAGAGCACTGACTGCTCTTTCAGAGGACCCAGCATCTACATAGTGGACCACAACCATCTGTAACTCCAGTCCCAGGGGATCTGACACCCTCTTCTGGCCTCTGTGGGTTCTGCATGCACATGGGTGCACAGACATACAAGTAAGCAATCCCCCATACATGTGAAAATAATAAATGAACTGTTCAAAAATACTTTAAAGGCCTTTTTGAATAAAACAAGCATCTCAGAGTATGTATACAAAAGACACCAGCACCAAAAGATATTCCTAAAGACAAATTATAATTTACTTAAATGGATGTTTACCATTTTGCCCCAAGCATAAATAAATTTAACTCTGTTTACTTCAGTGCTCTGCAGAACTCCACAAAACTGTTCCTTTAGAAATTTTAATCATGTCCTAATTTTTCAGTAAGAAAGTTAAGGCATTTCTAACTAGGTGTTTTTTAAAGATTGGTCTTATTAGTTATGTGTGTATACAAGTGTGTCTGTGTGTGCAGTGCACACAGAAGCCAGAAGGGGACGTCAGACCCTGGAGTTACAGGCAGCTCTGGATTGTCTTACACCTGTGCTGGGAACAGAACTGGTCCTCTGTAAGGGCAGGAAGCGCTCTTGACCCGTGGGCCATGCCTCCAGTTCCAGGTGCTTCATAATTTAACATGCTTCTTTTTCTAGCCTCAAGTTTTATTAGCATTAATTCCAAAAATAACTCAATGACGCTAACAGAGTTTTGCCTGATTCCGTAGACTCAGAATGCAGAGACCGTGGAAAGAACGCTAGACTTGTCTAAAGGCATAAGGAATAAAAATTACGAAAGAAACACAAATCAGTGGCAGCTTTTCTGTCAAGCTCAGATGCACACAGATGAAAGAGACAGTCTTTGAGTCTAATTACTGGCTACCCTCCTGTGCTGAGCTCTTTGGCACCCAATACTTCACAAGAACACTCTCTTTGTCTTTCTTCTGTTGCTATTGCAGAATACCAGGCACTAGGTAATTTGTAAAGAAAGAAGTCTGTGTAGCCATGGCTCTGGGAGCCTGGAAGTCCAAGAGTGCAGGGCAAGCATGTGTTTGGCGTCTGCGAAGGGATCCCTCGCTGCATCATATCAGGATAGAAGGCAAAAGAGCACATGAGTCAGGGAGAGGGTCCAAGCAGGGGGGAAACTTAAGCCCACTCTCACAAGAACTGTATCAACCCACTCCCAATGGCAGAGCCCTAGGAACCCAGGCACCTCTTGAAAGTCCCACCTCTCACTATGCTTACTGCAGCAGTTGTAACTTATCTTGAGCCACATGTGTGTAGAGAATAACTCCTGGAAATTTTCAACCTAGAAGTTGCTATGGAGGGTGGAGTCTGGGGCCAGCAGAGTGGCTTGCCAAGTGGCTTCCTAGGATCAGTATCCTCCTTGGTGGCTCTTCAGACCTCTGCCCCTTATATTTGAAACCGTGTGTTACAGGGTGAGTAACGGGAGCAGAGGCAAGCCTGCCTGACAAAGGGCCCACGCACCTCTAGCCTCAGCACTCTTATTCCTCTCTAGAGAGGCAGGATGAGAATTCATTACAAAGAATTGTTCAGTTGCTCCCTCGAGTTAGAGTCCGCTGCCGAGGGCTGCCTAGGCTGAGAAGGCATGTTAGCTCTCCATCACCATGCAATGCCTGAGCAAAACAATTTAAAAGAGAAAGGATTTACTTTGGCTCATGGCTGTAGAATTCCAAACCACTGTCTTCTGGGTGCATTGCTGTGGGCCTGCAATGAAGCAGGTTGTAATGTTGGAACAGCATAGAGAAGAGCGTTGCTCACCTCACAGCGGCCAGGAAACACGGAAACAGGAAAGAGCAGAGGCCATGATACATTCTCCCAACAGGTCCCACTTCCCACCTCCTCCAATAATGTTATCAAATTATGAATCTGTCAGGGGTTAAGATTGCCTCTGAGCCCTTGCAATCCAACTGGATCTTTCAATGCTCAGATCGGCCAGCTTGGGATGTAACCTTCAGCCCACGAGCCTTGCAGCATCTGGATGCTTCCACTTTCAGACGACAGAAAGGCTTCGAGCTTTGCAGAGTGACATCTTTTACTCTGTGTGGTGGTTAATTTTCATGCAAACTTGATTAGATTTAGAATCACTCAGGGGGCACACACTTTTGGCATGACTATTTCCAGAGAGATTTAACCAAGGAAGGGAAGACCCAGCCTGAATGTGGGTGGGTGGGATCCAGGATTGAATAAAGAGGGGGAAATGAGAAAAGCCAAATGGCATTCCCAGTCTCTCTCTCCCTCCCACCCTACCCCCTCTCTCTGCCTCCTGACTGCAGATGCAGTGTGACCAGCTGCTTCCCACTGAGGTTACTGAGCCTACCCTCCATGATAGACTGTATACCCTTTGACTGTAAGCCCTTCCTTCCCCCAGTTGTTTGCCAGGCATTTTGTTACATCAGTAAGATGTAACAAAAGATTACTAAAAATAATCCAGCTTGTGAATCGAAAAACAAGAGTCTTTAAAGGAGAGGATCAGTGAATGTGGGTTGGGTTAGAAGCCAGAGTACAAGTCTATTTCCTAGGCAAGAGGCCCTAAGCAGACTTTCAAGGATTCTGGTAGCTAGTTCCTCAGTCTGTAAAATGGTAGTGATGTCAGTGCTTGCTCTGAGGAGGTGCCATGTGGTGCTTGCCATTGAGACTGTCCCTGTCATTATAGTTGTATCTGAATCTCAGTCACTGTTCTTCATCCACAAGATGGTTCTTGGCATCTACCTACCAAGCGGTCCCCATTACTAGAAGAAAATGCATTTGGAGCGCCATTAGAGGCTACTGGGTCACAAAGGATACAGTGGCCACTCACAGTCCTTGGTTAAGGCTACTAGAGAGCAGCTGCTGTCATTTATCAGGGGTGAACATGAATAATGTTGCCTGCACCTGTGAAGACTCCTCCCAATACAGCTGTGCTCTGGTCCCAGGAGGTCACACTCAAGAAGCTTGGCTCCTGCAGGGAGGGTTGGTGGTTGTCCTGGGGATACCTCAGTGGATGAACTCAGAAAAACTGAGGGAGGAAAACCTCTGGCTTACAGATAAGCAGCCACATGTGAATGCAAAGCCAAAGCTAGCAAGCCAGGGACATTAGCAGGAGCCCAGCTCATTTTGAGCCAGGCTGGTACACAGGTGTGGTCCAGAGGCCCCATGTGCAGCTCCTCTTTGTTTTTGCACCGGTTCCTCTGTGGCTCCTTGTGATGCTTCTATGGGACCAGATGGCACTGAGCTGAGTCTTCAGAGAACAGTTCACTCCATACATGCCTAGTTTCAGGAAAAATGCAGAGTAAGGCCAGATGTGGTGGCTCAGACCTGTAATCTCAGAATGCCTGAGGCTGAGGCAGAAGGATTTGGAATATCAGGCTAGCCTGGACTACAGAGTAAGTCTGAGGCCAGCCTGTGTGACAGATCCTATCTCAATAAAGGGGGAGGGAGCTGGGTTGATGGCTCAGTGGTTAACTGAACTTAATGCTCTTGAAAAGGAGTGGAGTTTCCCAGCTCCCTCATTGTGGCTCACAACCATCTTTAATTCTAGTTCCAGGGGACCTCACTTCCTCTTCTGACCTCCATTGGCATCAGACATGTGTGTGGTTTATCATGATGACTAAATGCTAGAGATCTTCCATGTACCGGTCTCACATAGCCCAGGCTAACCTCGAGCACGCGCCTCACTGTCTCGGATGACCTTGGACTTCCCATCCATCCTCCTGCTCCCAGGTCCCAAGTGCTGGGATTTCAGGTGTGTGTCCCCATGCCCTGGTTTATGTTATGCTGGGAACTACACTCCAGACTCTGTGTAAGCTAGGCAAGTACTTGAAACGCCGAGCTGCATTCCCCAGCTCTAAGATAATTTCTTTTGGATGCTCGCGTTGTGGGATAGTGCGCCCTGAAAGATCACACACACAGCGGAGGCTAACCTCAGTCAGCATGGAGTTCGTTATGCTGGAGAATTCGTGAGACATTCCCCGTGAAATTAGAGAACAAAAGTGAGGTAGCCTCCCCCCACCCAAACACCTTCGTTTTTTAATCGTTATTTAGATGATATCTGCACCCACCCCCAATTGGAGTGGGCTCTTTGTTGGCCAGTGCAGAGCTCCGCACTCTGCCTGCCTGCTTCCGCCGGCTTGTCTTGCTCACTAATTAGAGAGCTGCCGCCTGATTCACCTTGTTAATTAGAGGGACTTGAACACGGAGGCCTCCGGGCAGTGAGCGAGGGAGCCTCGCACCAGTGCCCCGAGAACGAGGCCGTCTGTGAACTCATTCTTCTCATCTCCTTTCTATTTTTCATTTGAAATGAATAAATCATTGAGATTTTCCTTGCGGAGTGAGAACGCAAGAATTCACATCTTTGTAAGATGTAAATTACATGTGATCAATAGGAGAAGCTGGCATGTGTGTGGTACTTACATGCTTTTTCTAATTCCCTTCTTGTTGGTGTTGGGAAAATGGCCTGGAATGTGCGTCTCCTCTCTGTGAACCCACGCCCTTCACCTGCGCAGAGAGGGTGGGTGCCTGCAGTTTTATGGAGGCTGCTGAAAACTGATCCAGTGGTTTGCTGCTCACTAGCACACTGGGGGGGGGGGGGGAAGGGGGGGGGAGAATTAGGGGTGGTACACATCTGTAATCCCAGCACTGGGGAGGCAGAGGCAGGTGGGTCTCTGTGAGTTCAAGGCCAGCCTGGTCTAAGTGAGTTTCAGGACAACTAGGGCTGTACAGTGAGACCCTCTTTCAAGAAAAGAAAAGAAAGAGAAAAAAGAAAGAAAACAAAACAAAAAAACAAACAAGAAGTACTTTTCAGAAGGGGACACTTGAGGACATGAGGCCTCAGGACAGCATGTGTTGGGCTAGCCCTGCTCCCTACAACGGCCCTAGAAAGCAAAGGTATTGGATAGTTTCAATCTAGACACCATCCCTCATCCCCGCCCCAAATGTCTCACTATAAAGCCCAGGATGTTCTCTCATACATTATATAGCCCAGGCTGACCTTGAACTTGTGATCCTCCTGCCTCAGCCTCTGGAGTGTTAAGGTGTGTGTGCACTGCTTCACCCAGGTGAGATACCTTCCTTCATTAAAGTTGAAGTTCTAAGTATAGCATGTGTCTTTAAGAAAAACTAATTTAAGAGCTGGTTCAGTGGTTAACAGTGCATGCTGCTTCCCCAGAGGCCCCGAGTTCAGTTCCCAGCATCCACATCTGGCAGCTCACAATGGCCTGTAACTCTAGCTCCAGGGTGAACTGAAGTCATGGTCCTCTGACCTGCACATACCACTATCTGGCTCCACCCATAGACTGAATTTAAAAGAAAAGCTAGGAGTCTGAAGAGTTGGCTAGGTGGCTAATAATAGCACTTGCTGCTTTTCTAGAGGACCTAAATTTAGTTCCCAGGTGGCTCAGAACTGCCTGGAGGATACAATGCCCTCTACTGGACTCTGAAGGCACTGCACACATGTGTGCACATACAGACAGACAGATACACACATACACATAATTTTTTTAAAAAAAAATCTTTTAAAAATCCAATTAGTTAAAAAAAACTTCTTGATCCCACTCAGACAATAAACCCTATCACAGATGCAGATGTGCCGATGCAGATGTGTCCGTAAGGAGTGTGTTTTCTTCCCTTTCTCCTGCACAGGGCATGGTGGATGTTCTTTTCTGTGGCTTTTCTCCAGCTATTCCATCAAAAGGAAACATTGCAGAGAAGAAAGAGTGATTCTTCACAGGTGGAAAAGAGGGTGCAAGTGTGGTCTCCCCATATTAAAAAGCCAAAGGGCGGTTGCTCACAGAACAGTTAAGTAACCTCTTTATCAGGCTTGGTGCAAGTTACTTTGTCTCTCCTATAGCCTTTCTGGTCCTCACACATATGCCCTTGCCAAGATTTTGACAAAACACACGCAAAAGATATCTTTCATATATCTATGTCTATGATGCCTATGTTTGTGTCTGTGTATTGTATGTGTACATACATACTCTGGGGAAAATGCCGAGGCTGATTTCTGGAATGTTCCTTGCATCCTTGGGAACATCTGAGTTGGTGCCCCTGAGCTTGCCTTCTGTGTATATTTATTGCATCCACAACATAGTCCTACCCTGAGGGAGAACACCAAGGACATTACTGGCCTTGGGACCCCATTGCAGATGGTGGAAGCAGGAGAAGCTGCATCAGTACGGTGTGGCCAGTGCTCGGAGGCCATGGTGACTGCAGAAGGGCAGGTGCTCAAGCATCAGGAGAAGGGATGTTTGAGGGCTCAGGGTGGGGGTGGTGGGGACGGGCAGAGCAGCTGGGAGAGAACATTTCTATCGTTTATAGAAAGCCATAGAAATAGCAAGCACCTTTCAGGCTGAGATCATCTTGGGAAGGCCAGAGACTGGGCAAGAGGGTGGCAGATGGCAGCCGAAGTGCAGAGAGTGAGGGTAGGGGTGGGGTGGGAGTGGTGGGGGGTTCCACAGCTCCTGGAGGGCTGACCTGGCTGCCTTGAAAGGTGAGCTGGATGTGATTCTCAATGTAGTCTACTTAGTGTGTACCTGCTGTGAGCCTCCAGCCCCGGGAAGGCAGACTTCTGGCTCAGTAGGAGCCAGGCAGGTCTGCAGGGCACTTGGGAGGGTGTGATGCTGTACTTATTCTCATTGACATATTTTTCTAGGCATTCAGCCCTGCGTCAGGAATGGAGTCAAGGGGGAAAGCAATAGATTCAGGCTCGAATCTCACAGGCAAAAATAGCCATGTCTGCTACAGTCACAGCTCACCTGAATGTCAGAATTTCGAGTTTAATGATTATATGCCTCCTGAGTCTTGGGTTTTCAGATGCATGGTGCCATTCCCAACTTAATGCCATTTTTAATCATCACGTGATGCATAGGATGAGATGTCCTGTGATGTTTTGATATGCACATGCATTGCATAATGAGCAGATCGTGGTCGTTGGTATATACATCATTTCAAATTTTTGTCCTTTTCTTTTTCTTTTTTTGCAGTAGGAATGTTCAAAATCTTCTCTTAGAGTTCACTTAAATCACACATTAGGAGCTGGCTGGCTGGCTTAGTTGGGTAGAGCTTGGTACTAAAAAATACGCATTAGGGCTGGACAGTGACGGCTCACTGATTAAGAACCTGGGTTCATAGCCGGGCAGTGGTGGCGCACGCCTTTAATCCCAGCACTTGCGAGGCAGAGACAGGTAGATTTCTGAGTTCGAGGCCAGCCTGGACTACAGAGTGAGTTCCAGGACAGCCAGGGCTACACAGAGAAACCCTGTCTTGAAAAAAACCAAAAAAAAAAAAAGAAGAACCTGGGTTCAGTGCCTGGCACTCACTCGGTGGCTCATGACCATCTGTAACTCCTTCTGGTGCCCTCTTCTGGCCTCTCAAGGCACTGCACATGCACGGTGCACAGCCACTCATGCAGCAAATGCTCAGACACATAAAATAACAAATGAACCTTTAAAGAAACACACACCATGTTATTGCTAGCCATAGAACCCCTACTGTGGTACACAACACCAGGAAAGCTCAATCAGGGTCCGCACACCTGGCTCAGTTTAGGTAGCACTGACCTCTGCCAGAGTCACCATGAATACCCGAGCGATTCAAGATGAAAAAAAAAAATCACTTAGAGAGAATAATGCAGAAACAATTTAATTGCAAAGGCATAAAAGATGTGTTGGCCGGATTTATGGCAACTTTACTAAAGTCATCTGAGAGGAAGGAACCTCAATTGAGAAAATGCCTCTGTAAGATCAGGCTATAGGCATCACTGTAGGGCATTTTCTTAATTAGTGATTGATGGGAGGGGGGCCACAGGCCATTGTGGGTGGTACTATCTCTGACCTGGTGGTCCTGGGTTCTATAAGAAAGCAGACTGAGCAAGCCAGAGGGAGCAAGCCAATAAGCAGCACGCCTCCATGACCTCCAGGTTCCTGTCCTATTTGAGTTCCTGTCCTGACTTCCTTCAGTGATGGGCCACAGATATGAAAGCGTAAGCCTAATGAGCCCTTTGGTTTTGGTCATTCATGGATGTTTTATCACAGCAATAGTAACCTTGACTCAGCCGAGGATGCTCTGTTAAGTATAAAAGCCACTGTGAGACAGGAACATCACCAGGAGGCGGCTCTGGCCCTGGGCTTTACAGAACAAAGGGGAAATTGGACTACAGTGATGGGGAAGGAAACAGACAAGTGGCATCTAGTAAGAGCAAAGGGTTGGCTGGGAATGTGCATCACATGGCTCAGGGTTTCGAGGACCCCTTAAGGATGAGGCAAGGCAGGAGCCTGGGGTTTTTATAGTAAGGCCCAGGGCCCAGAGGACTGGAGGACTCAGGGCAGAGTATAATAGGATCAGGTCTGAATTTATAAAGGAGGCTCCTGCCCAGTGTTCCTGTGATATTTTTTCCTATTATGTATTAGGACAGCAAAGTCGGGTCTCTGTTATTGTTTAGGTAAGAGCTATGTGTATTGAACCAGACCAGACCAGCAGAGGACTAGGAGGCGAGGTCTGTCAGGGTTGGAGCCACAAAGGTGAGGGGCACCTGGGAGTTGTCTCCAGATGTGGAAACGGAGGGATGGGAAGAATCTCCTCCCTTCTAATTGCAGGGTGGCATGGCATCCTGCTTCACAGGAACTGTGTGAGACTCCCTGTGTCACAACTTCCAGCTTGAAGGCTGTGGCAATGAGATTCTAGGCACAGTCTCCACCCATCATCCATGGATGCTGGATTCCATCGTAAGTCTCCCTCAGCAACACACACTCCTTCCTGCCTTTAAATAGATTGTGAACGGCCCAGCACAAGCTGTCAGATCTCCATCAACTGTATACAGTATGACCTTTCTGCTTTAAAAACAAAAACGACCTATCTTATTTTAGGTAAAGCTGTATCTCACCCCCAGGGTATTCGAAAGCAGGGTGCTTTCCAATGTAGGGATCCCAGGAACAACTGTAGAAAATGAACCACCTTCCTCTGCTCAAACAAGTCAAGTCCTGCATTTGGCACGCCCATTCCTCATCACTGTGGGGTTCAGCAACTTTGTCATCTATTCTTGGGGAAGAACAAAAGAGGGACAGATGCTAGCTGGCCTCCACAGACGTGGGTCGCCATAGCCGCTGAGCGCTGCCAAGCTTGGGGTTAAAGAAGATGCTTGCGTTTGACTCTTGCTCCCTCTGGATTCTTGCATTGTGTATTATACTTACCACAGAAGGGAAGTTTCACAGAAACGTCATGGAGTTGGGACATTTTACTGGGTATTGGTCTTTGAGCTGAACCCCGTGTTTCCTTACATCTAGAAGGCCTCTGTGGCAGTGATTTTAAAAAATAATTTTAAAAAGTGAAGACCAGGAAGAAAGCTGCTACAGCATACATACAACATAAAACCAGTAAGGAAACAGCAAGGAAGGGCCGGCGAGATGTCTCCGTGGGTAAAGTGCTTACAGGGAAAGCTGGAGACCTGTGGCCCATCTCTGGACTCCATGGACAGGTGCAACCTGAAGCTCATAAGGTTTTCTCCCTAACGATCAGATCAGACCCTCCAATCTCCTTGAGTACTGGGAGTTTTGAATAGCTACCCAGGGCCGACAGATCTCTTCCTGCCATCTGCCTCCCATGGACTCTGAGGGCCACAATCGAGTATAGGAACATCTCCAGTCTGGGGAGTACCCTATGAGGGTGTGGACGGGGAGGTTTCCTGCCTGGTACCCACCAAGTCCAACTGCACCCCAACCTCCTGAGAAACATCTGCTAGTTGGGTAACATTCTCCAAACACTTGCAGTGCTTGTTGGAGGTGGCTCGGTGCCTCTACATGGGGCCCAAGTTCAAGCTCAATTCCCAGGATCTTCATTGAGCTGGTCATAACTTCCTACAACTCCAGCTGGATCTGGATCTGACAGCTCTGGCCTCTGCACTGGCACATGTACACACACACACACACACACACACACACACACACACACACAGAAGTAATTAAAACATCTCTTCAAAGCATTGTTAAAGCTTGTCCTTGGTGGTTTCATATATGTAAGGCCTTTTTGGGGGGCACAGTTGTAGTCCCTCATGGGCTCGTGTTTTAAATGTTGTGTAATCAGTATGTGGCTGTGGAGCCTTTTGGAGACAGAGTCTGGAGGAAGGAGGCCACTGACAGGGTGAACCCTAACAGGTGATTCCTGGGGTCTTGGGGACGGTATTGACGTTTGCTTCCTGATCCGCTATGATGTGAGGACGGAAAACACACACACATACACACCCCAAGCAGATCTGCCATGCCTTCCCTCCTGTGGTGTGAGGGACCTCCCCCCACCACGCACACAAGCGCCCAGGTACACTCGCACACAGAAGCACACGGCAAGTGGATCTGCCATACCTTCACCTCCTGTGATGACTAAGATGCTCAGAAACTATGAATTCTCATAACTCTTTCCTCCCTGTGTTGATTTACCAGGAATTTTTCAGCAGTGACAACAGTAACTGAGGCTCACGTGACCAAGGGGAAAGCTGCCAGGTGCCCTTCCAGAGCTCACTGTTCTGGGTTGTTTGGGCCAAGGACATGTGGCCAATCCAACTACTCAGCACTAGGCTTAGAAACTCTCCTGTTTTAATACTTTCTGGGGTTAATTTCTGGGGTTAGTGTCAATGCCTTTAGAGTCCTTTCTTTGAAATAAAACGACTTATTTTATCTTAAAGTATGTTCCACATAGAAGGCTGAGGCAGGAGTACTCAAGTTTGAAGTTATACCTTGAAAAGAAAATATTTGATAAAAAAAAATAGAAAAGAAAAAGATATTTTAAAAAGATTTTACTTTAGTAGTGTGTGGGGGCGCGCACATGTGTGTGCGTGTAATTTATGTGCCTGAATTATGAGCTTGAGCGTATGTGAACCACATGCCTACATGTGCCCAGAAGGGCAGAAGAGGGCATTGGATCCCCTGGAACTGGATTTACAGATGGTTGTGAGCCGACCCGTGGGTGCTAGGAACCAAACTCAGATCTTCTGGAAGAACAGTCAGTGCTCTTAACCACTGAGCCATCTCTCAGACCCTGTTTGATATTATTCATAGGGATAAGAACTATATTCATAGTTCTATAAATGTAGTAGTATGACCTTATCTATGGGAGACACAACCCCAAACCCTGAGAGGTTTTTGAAACAGTGGCTAGTGCCATGCCTATCCATCCCACAATAATGAACCTATGGCAGTTCAATTTTTAGGCAAACACACTAAGAGGTTAATAATCATAATGAATACACAGCACAGGGTAATAAAGGTCACATGACCGTTTTCAGGATAGCTTGGCTGCACCGGATGTACTCACTCCCGCAGTGAAGATTTGATGCCTGAGAGGTCATGAAGGTGACATTGCAGAGCAATGCAAGCAGGAGCCTGTTAGATGCTCTTCCTCCCCAGCACCAGCACAGGGTCATATAAGGACTGTGTTGCTGAGGTCTCACTGTGCAACCATGTGGAGTGTCATTCCAGACTGTTCCTGGAAAGTCAGGAAGCTGGGAATACCAAGCTTTAGGCTACCAGAGTAGCTGGTGTGGGTAAGTGCAGGGATGGAGATCCTGGAGGAGGGGTGGACTGGGCAGCTGAGTCCGTCAGCAATAAGCAGGGCTTGCATCCACTGAGGGGCATCTTGATTGGCACAAGCATGGGTTGATTTTGGAAGCCACTGATACGGTGACAATTAGAGAGGGCAACCCATCTGAGGGGAGCACGGAGCAGAGGCTGAAGTATAAGAGGATCTCTCTCTCACTCCCAATTTATCTCTTCATATTTTATGTGTCTGGGTGGTTTGCTTGAATGCATGTGTTTATATATTCCATGTGAGTGTGTGGTACTCAGGAAGGTCAGAAGAGGCCTGATCCCCTGGACATGGAGGTAGAGCTGTGAGCTGCCACGTGGATGCTGGGAATCGAACCTGCGTCCTCTGGAAGAGCATTACATACTCTTAACTGCTGAGCCATCTCTTCAGAACCAACTTTGTGTGTGTGTGTGTGTGTGTGTGTGTGTGTGTGATGTGCAGATATATGTGTTTATCTGTATGATTTCTTTGTGTGTGTGTGTGTCTTTTATTATGTGTGTCTGTGTATATGTATGTCTGTGTGTTTGTGTGAGTGTGTGTGTAAATGTGTGTATATAATGTGTGTATATGGTTTGTGTGCTTGTGTGTGTGTGTCTGTATGGTTTGTATGTATGAATGTATGTGAGTGTCTGTGTATATATGTGTGTCTGTGTTTGTGTCTCTGTGTTTGTGCTTGTGTGTAGATGTGTGCGTTTGTGCGTTCTGTTTGTGTGTTTTAAGATAGCACTCACAGCTGAGTTTGAGTCTCATCTAAGCTACACCGTGAGGATTGTCTTTAAAAGGTTGTTAAGTCAGCCAACTAATAGTATAAACACCTGATCAGTAACAGTCTTTAAGGATACAGCCTTTCTCAGGACATGAAAAGTGTCCATCTTTGGAAAATGAACATTATAAAATAAAAGCAACTTATGACGTTAGTAGAAAGAAACACTTTCCAAATAAATACCTGATGATGATGTCACAGAGAGCAAAGGGTCTCGAGGTCACGACATAATGATTTCTAGTGATGTCTGAAGGGACCCAGCTGAGAGGAAATGGAGAACAGAGTGTCTGTGCAAAGGCTCTGCGGTAGGTGTTCAGAGCAGAGGGAGGATGCTGTATGCCTGAAGCAACAAGAGAAAGGGGCTAGATGACAATGTCACAGGGCTGCTGGGTCATCACAGAGGGCACGGTGTGAGGAATGGAGACGGTAACAGGTGAGTCCGGTTGCCGTGGCTGGTCAGGATCAGCAATGATTACCACCAGGCAATCAAACGACACGCTGAGGGATGCCAGTCAAGTTCCCAGGGTTGCTGTGCCATGGTGGTGATGTAATGTGTTGTATTAAATAGACTAGAAACTTGATAATTACCTAGCATCCGTTCACAGGTGATGTGTTCTATCCGGCGTGTGGTTAGCAGATATTCCGTGCTTGTTGTAGGGCTCTACCAATTAATTAGCTGTTTTGATTGGGCCGTGGAAACATCCTTCTAATGCAGATAGGCTTTTTCACAAATCATCTCATTACTTTAATAGGGCTTTCAGTGTGTGTGGGCCCATGAGCGCATGTGCTTTCCCAAGCACATGTAAGAGGCCAGGGTTGAAGGGTCTGTTTCTCTGGCCCTCACCAAGTCCCTCTGGTGGTATGAAAGGAGAATCGCGGGCCACAAGAGACAGGCACAGTCACGGTGACCTCTGGTAAAGCAGCTGTCACGTGGCCCAGGCTGTTAGCCTGACCCTCGGTGTGCATGGGATGCCAACAGTGTCTTTCTGCGCACTCCCCAGGTGTCTTGGGAAAGAATGTAATTTGGAGAAGTAATGAGTCAAAGAGTGTGCTGTGGGATCTGCTCACCAATCCACGGATGAGGACCATGGCTGGAAAGCCAGGGTGTCCTATGCCTGCAGAAAGGCTGCCCAGAAAGAGGCGGAGTTTAAATTAGCTACTTTTCTGTTGCTGTGATAAAACCATAACCAGCAACAGCTTAAAGGAGGAAAGAGTTTATTTTGGCGGACTCTTCTTGAAGGCTAGACTTCATAATGGCAGGGAATGCAAGACCACAAGCCGCTGGAGGAGGAAGCTGGCTGATCCACACGCAGGAAGCAGACAGCCTTCCAGCAGGAGGTGGGGCAAGGTTGTAGCTCCTCGAAGCCACACCCAGTGACAGTCTTCCTCCAGCAAGACCCCACCTCCTAAAGGCTCCTCCACCTGTCCAAACGGCGTGCCAACTGAGACCAAATGTTCAAATACGCAAATCTCTGGGGACATGTCTCATTCAAACCCACCACAGTCTTACCCCAAGCCCTGCTGGCTTCAGGGAGCTTTTTGGGGTGCACTTTTAGTCCTGGATTGGGTATGGGCTCATTCTTGAATGGCCGCACTGCTAACCAGTGGTATGAGGCCAGACAGCTGTTCTTTCATCCTCTGACCCTGGGCCACTCGAAGCTATCTGTACAAATCATCTGCCGCTGCGCGTGCGGTAAGCTTTGACTCCGAATCAAACACAAGCAGACTCTGTGAGCTTCAGTCTGCTCATAGAAGTAACCCCGATGTCTTGAGTTCGAGGAGGATTCCGGAAACATGGGAATCCGGGATGGTGGCACTTGACTGGAATCCCAGCACTTGGGGAAACCAAAGCAAGAGGATCTCAGGTTTGAGGTCAGCCTTTGTTACTCAGTGAGAGCATGTCTCAAAAAATAGTTAAAGTAGTAAATTTTATATCTATTTTATCAAATAAAAGTAAGAGGCTGGCAGGGTATCTCACTAGTAAAGGCACTTGCTGCCAAACCTGACAACATTATTTCAAATCCTTTGTAACTCACATTGTGCAAGGAGAGAACTGACTCCTGCAAAACTGTACACGCACACACACACATTATAAATGTAAAAAGTAAAGTTAATGCTTGCTAATAATCTAAGTATTCCTGGGCTTCTGTGTGAAGGTGCATGCAGGAGCCCAGGTCCCAAGCCATCACTGGAAAGCTACAAGAGGCCTGGGAAACTGTAGATAATTTTTGAAAGACCTAAACGGTGGGAAGGCAGAGTCTCCTCAGCATGCTCACTTCCTTCAGATGGTTTCACATAATATTTATACCTGAAGCTTTGTTGTAGTCATTTAGTATCATTTTGTGAATATTTCCCCATAGCTCTGGGAACTGGAAAATATCACAAAACGGGGAGTGCTGGCGCACACTTATAATCCCTGACTTGGGAAGTTGAGGCAGGAGGATTTCAAGTTCAAGTCCAGCCTGTGCTGCACAGTAAGACCATTTCTCAAAAACTAAAACTGAAACAAAACAAAACCCACCACAACCAACAAAATCAACAAAACATTGTGATTGCTGTATGATAGTCCATGAGACTCATGCCATAATTCACATGGATGAGGTTTCTTCTAAATGGTCATAATATAAACAAAGCTCAGCCAACATCTTGGGGCATAAATTCTATTGATGCATGATCCTTTTTCTGAGCAGTCTCTAGAAGTAAAATTATTTGAGCACAGAATTGAGCCCTGTGGTGGTCAGTTTGATTATCACCTTGACAGGCTGGAACCAAGTAGGAGGCAAGCATCTGGGGCATGCTTGGGAGGAATTGTCTAGGTAGGGATGCGAAGACTTGCCATTGTGGGTAGAACAGCCCACTGGCTGGGGTCCTGGGCTGCATGAAAGGAGAGAGCCAGCTTGTAGAGAGAATATCTTATGTCTGTAAGGATGTGGCACCTGTCAATAATAAATCTGATGGCCTATGGCTTAGGCAGGAAATAGGAGGTGGGACATCCGGGAAACAGAAAGAATTCTGGGATAGAGCCAGACATGGGAGGAGTCCCCTAGGGAAGATGTGACTAGGCAGATGCAGGTACCCGAGCACAAGTCACCAGCCCCATGACAGAATGTAGGTTGAAATAAGTGGGTTATTGTAAGTTATGATTCTAGTCAGAGAAGAACCTAGCTATATGGCCGAGGTATTTGTAACTATATTTTGAGTCTGAGTCTTATTTCTGGAAGCATAAGGCTGGGAGGAGGAAGGACCAAACTTCTACAACCAGCTGAGTATCAACGCTCATCTCTCTCTGATTCTTGACTGTAGTGTGTGACCAGTAACTTCATGTATCCCCAGCCCCCACCTTTCCTGCCGCAATGGACTTCCCTCCAACTGTGAGCCAAACAAAGCCTCCTTCCTCTAGTTCCTTTGGTCCCATATTTTATCTGATCATATCCCTTTAAATCTCTGCCCAGTTACTTCCCAGTTCAGCGTTTTCCCTTTGACATTCTCATCTTGCTGAGCTAGCCCTCTCCTAGTCCCCAACCCACCTCCCGTCCGGGTGCTGCTTCCATCAGAGGAGATCTTGATCTAACAACCACTGTCAGAGAAGGGCACTGTCAGTACGACTTGTAGGCTGCCTAAGCCTTAAGCATCAGCTTGGAAGGTGAACCTGGCCAAATAGAATCAAAGTAAAGCTTTCCATCCGAGGTACCAGGCTCTGGGAGTTGACTCAGAGGCCCTGCAGCCCTCCCATGGGGGAGCATGCACCTCCAGCAAGGATCATTTTTGCCTACTCCCGTGACTGCAAAGGGGCCGAGGGATTCCCCATGATGTGGCAGAGAGTCAAGGGTTGCTGAGTGGGTAGTGCCAGCTTCAAGTTGGCAGTGTCCACAGGAAGCTAATGCTCTCAGGAGTTCCGGGGTTGGGGAGACTTTGCAAAACTCTCAGAAAGTCACCCGGAAACTTCTCTTGTGCTGTGGCTGCTGGAGCCCACCCACCCCTAAAACTCACTTCCCAAAAATGGGTTTGAGGCTTTGAGTCCTCAGATGTTATTTACATCAAGAAGGACCCTTCTCTTAATATATTCAACAGACATCTGACCATTGTGATAACCCTGATGGGCTGATGGGCGGCAAGGAAGGCAAATTAGCTAAAAGATGATTGATTTTTTTTTTTAATGCAGTTTTATCTCCAACCTTTCCCAGCAATGTGCTATGCCAGGGCAATCATTTCTTCTCCCAGGTATTTGCTGGTATAGAGATTGCACATCTATTTATGGCTGCCTGGAAGCCTCATAATTACAATATGGTCCAAGTGCCCATTTTCTTTCCCTGACTACAAATAGGGATCAATCGAATTTTAAACGACCGCTGCAGGGCTGGCTCCCGATCGTGACCTTTGTAAATGATTATGGCTTACCACTGTTGCTATCTGCCCAGAGAAAGCGAGCGGGCAGCACTTTCTAACTGGCATTTGATCTGGATGTGAGCCAAAGACATTCCAGGTGAAAATGGACAGTAGGCAGTGGGTGGAGAAAAGGCTTGTGGGCTTTTCTCTGAAGCCTATGGACCCTGCCTGTGCATCCCACCAGCCTGCTCTTCTGTGTCTCTTCCTGCGTTCTGTGTTTGCTACATCACAGAACAATACATGGCTGAGCTGGGCTGGTCCTTTGGTGAGGGGGAGGATGAATTCAGCATGTCCCTGGAAGCTATACTGCTTCATGGAAGAAGAATTGTTTGGCAGAAGGAAGTTTGATGTCTCCAATGGTAGTGAAGGAAGCCACGCCCACCTCCAGGTAAGCAAACCATACTGGAAGAACTTAGGCCAGGACTCAGCCTCAGCTCCTATTTAACTGTCCAAGATGTCCCTAGACCTAACCCTTTTGATTTAGGGTACAATGGTGTGTTTGAAACTGTCTTAGTCAGGGTTTCTATTCCTGTACAAACATCATGACCAAGAGGCAAGTTGGGGAGGAAAGGGTTTATTGAGCTTACACTTCCATGCTGCTGTTCATCACCAAAGGAAGTCAGGACTGGAACTCGAGCAGGTCGGGAAGCAGGAGCTGATGCAGAAGCCATGGAGGGATGTAACTCACTGGCTTGCTTGCTTCTGGCTTGCTCAGCTGGCTTTCTTACAGAACCCAAGCCTACCAGCCCACAGATGGTACCACTCACAAGGGGCCCTTCCCCCTTGATCACTAGTTGAGAAAATGCCTTACAGCTGGATCTCATGGAGGCATTTTCTCAGAGAAACTCCTTTCTCTGTTATAACTCAAGCTTGTGTCAAGTTGACACACAAAACCAGCCAGTACAGAAACCTTCAAGGCTCACGGTGCTTTTGAGCCATATCTCTGAACACAGGCTCCTCATGAAAGGTGGTAAAGTCTGTCCCTGCCTCCTCAAAATCACATGGGCTGATCATGCCAGTACATCCCTTTAATCCCAGAAGGCAGAGGCAGGAGGGTCTCAGCTGAGTTTGAGGCTAGCCTGGTCTACATAACAAATTCCAGGATGGCCAGGACTAAATAGAAAGACCTTGTTTCAAAAACCAACCAACCAAAGAGCACACATATCTGTTTAATGGCAATGAGGGGTCATGTGCCAATGAAAGACAGAGTAGCACAGGATGCCTCATCCTGTACTACAGCTGCTGACCTCATGTACTTACCTGTCCCCGTGTCCAAATACCTGACAGAAACAACAGAGCGGGAAAGGTTTATGTTTTATGGTTTCAAAGAATTTCACTCCATCACAGTGAGGGGTGCATGGGCCGTGGGAGCGCTGAGTCATGCTATACACATGGTGGTGGATGGATCAGGAACAGAGAGTGAGGCAAGCATCGAGGGTGGGGTTTAACCCTCAAAAACCCACCCTTTGGGCTGGCAAGATGGGTCAACCTTTAAAGGCGTTTGTCACCATACCTGACGACTTTCGTTAGATTTCTAGGACCACATTGTAGAAGAGAACCAACTTCCACAGGTTGTCTTCTCTCTGCCACATGTGCACCGTGGTGTGCATATGTACCCGTACAAACTACAAACAAATAAAAAGACCTAATTCCTAGTGAGCCACTTCCTCCAGCCAGGCTCCACCCCCTAAATGCCACTCAGTCTCCCAAACTGAGCTGCTAACTGGGAACAAGGCATAAGCTGGTGGGGCACATCTCCATTCAAACCGTGGGTGGCTTGGGTTTCTTTTGCTGTTTGGAATGTGCTTGTCATCTTTATGCATGGACAGTGAGAAGAGTTGGGCATCTCCACTCATGTTTGTTAGCCTTTTCTTTCATATTTTCTAAAGACGGGTCGGTGATAGCCATACCTTTTGTTTTGAATGAGTGAGTTTATTAAGTGTATAGCAAACCAAAGTAAAAGACTAAATAGCAAATAGCAGATAGATAGATAGATAGATAGATAGACATCACCAAAGCAAATGCTCACCACATCCAGCAGAAACTAACTGGGGAAACTGGCTGAAGTTCCCAATCAAGATTTCTCTTCGTGGCTGAATGTCCAGCTTCCCTTTCCCACTGAAGACACTTTTAAACCATAGATAAACAATAGTAACATCTATTGAAAATAGTTTACCTTCTAGAAGCCAGGCCCTGCCTCAAAAAAAAAAACAAAAAAAAAGTGGAGCCATGTAAGGTGGCTCATATCTTTAATTCCAACAGCCAGGGGGCAAAGGCAGGTGGATCCTGATCCACCTGGGATCCCTGATCGCCTGGTCTACAGAGTGAGTTTCAGACCAGCCAGGGGTACATAGTGAACTTGATTTTAAATAAATAAATAGATAAATAAATAAATAAAGTGGAGCATGGGCAAGCAAGACACCTGGTGCCAACCTCTGGTCTCCCAGGCAACATCTCTAGCAAACCTTGGTTTTCAGGTGCTGCCTGTGGGAGGCATGCTCTCATGGCTGTCTCTCTTGCAGTGTCCCCGCTAGTGGACCTCTTAGCAAAGCATCAGGATGAGGTGAAGGGAGCGAACCAAACACTGTCAGCACTTGACCTTGAAAAGCAGAGAGTGGAACTCACCTGGGTTCAGAGTGGATGCTGCTAAAATTCCTTCAGGAGGCGGAGACATAAACAACATCTACCCCTCTTCCTGTGGTCCCAATGACAGACTGAGCGTGATTCCACCATAGTTCACCCCAGACAACCGGTGAATTTGTTGGGATTCCTTTGGAGGGGTTACAGGCAGGAGTGTGGGAGACCTTCAGAAAGCCACAATGGATGGTGTCCACCCACATAGACGATGACTCCCCAAGCCCACGGATAGAGCCCTCTCCCTGTCCCTTCCCTGTCTACATTCTTCCAGCACCTTCCCTTCATTTCTTGCATCTCGTTTGCTGGGGATAACAGTGCTCAGTCCTTTCTAGTTGGTCCTGGTGTGTGTGTGTGTGTGTGTAGGTCAGAGGTCGATGTCAGATGTCTTCCTTGATTGCTCTCCGCCTTATTTTTTGAGACAAGATCTCTCACTGAACCTGGAGCTCACTAAACCAGCCTAGGCTGGCTGGCCAATGAACTCCAAGGATCCTGCTGTCTCTGTCCCCCCACCCCCATTCCACCTCCCACTCCCCAAGCACTGGGGTTTCCAATGCATACCATGCTGTGCCTGGCTTTTTAATGTGGGTGCTGGGGGTCCAAACTTAGGACCTCAGGCTTGCAGGGCTGGCACTTACCAAGTGAGCTATCTTACCCTCCCATCCCTGCCCCTTCAGTTTTAATGTAGAAATGTTGGCAGGCTCCAGTCTTTCAAGCACAGCCTATTTCAATTACACTATATCCAAGGATTACAGTGTGAGGCAGCCAGCTTAATCCCCAAATATCTTGTCAATCTGGAAGCATGAGATATATCTTGTGTGCTCTCAGGATGGGCTCCTTAATGCGTCCCTGGGTGCAGCGGCTGATCTGAGCCTAGAGCCAGCATTGAGAACTGCCATCCTGGAGCCCTGGGACATTGCCAGACATTTCACACTCGCCACATCTGGGAACTGTGAGCCATTCTAACCAGTGAGGATGCCCGGATGCTTTTGTTTGCGATTACCTTTGTGCTTGTGCCCCGGAGAGCAGAGACTTTGCTGATTGCAGTGTTTACATGGGTACATGCAAGTGTTTTCTAAGATGCTTACATTAGTGTCATGTTTTGCAGCTGGTGCAGAACAGCAGGACTTAGGTGAGAATCTGTAATGCAAAATCTACGGCTCCTGGGAAGAGAGGAAACAGAGAGTGCATGAGGCAAGAACACCTCTTGTAGTTCACCTCCGCCTTGGCAACTAGAGTGTTGTGGTTACTCTAAGTGGAATGATGACCTGTGTTCTTAGAGGGTCTCATTGGCTCATAAAGTCGCCAAGGAGCCTCCAAGGCAATGCTTCCTTTGAAGAATCTTGCTAATCCTATTGAGATATATACATATACATACAAGCACACACACACACACGTACATACATATATGTATACATGTCCATATTTATATACATACATAAATACATAATAAACGCACATACATATACATATGTATATATGTACACATCCACATTAATATACACATACATAAGTACACACACATTAACACATACATACACATATGTACATACTCATATACACAGGCATAAACACATACTCATGTATATAAATACACATATACATATATAGATATATACATATGTACATTTCCATGTTCATATACACATACACATGCATAAATACATGCTCATACGTATATACATATATACACATACACATATATAAATATAAACATATTTACGTATGTACATCTCCATGTTCATATATACATACACATGCATAAAAACACATGTGTAAACATATACTCATATATATACATAAACATATATAAACATATACATATTCATATAACATGTATAAATACACACGTGCATATACACATATACATATAAAATATATACACATAGATAGATACCAGTAGGACCTGGTGGCACAGAACTGTAATCCTAGCTAATAAGGAGCTGAAGCAAAGGGATCACAATTTTCAGGTAAGGTTAGACAACAGAGAGAGCTCAAAGATAGTCTGGCAACTTCTCAAGACTCTATCTTAAAACAAAGTTTAAAAAGGAAATAAGCCGGTTGAGAAGGAAGTTCAGTGGTTAGGTGCTTGCCTTGTAAACGCAGAGAGCCTACAAGGGTCTGATCTCCGCAGAGAGCATACAAGGGTCTGATCTCCGACGCCTCAAAACCAAACGGAACGGAAACAGCAAAGTGGGCAGAGGAGCTGTGCCATGGACACAGCCTTACTCCATCCTTCCTCTTCCTGGGCATTTAATCAGGATTCCATGTCTGTAAATGAAGGTTTTGGAACGAGAAGCGTGCAGCAATCATGTAAGATCTTGGGGCAGCCAGGGCCTGTAGCTCCGATGTGGGCGGGTTGCCAGAGATGTTTGGCAGGGGCTGATTGGAACAGGCCACTGAGTCTGGGGCAGAAGGAGAGACAGAGATGGTGGTTTGGTAAGGGCACACATTTCCAGGCAGGAGGTATCTGCGCCCAGCAATTGTGCCACGAAAGGCAAGCTGCAAAGTGACAAACTGGGTGTGTGTCCTTTATTGGAGGATTCAAGGGTCTCAGGTGGGCTGGTAATGCTGCCCCTCCCAGAGCAAAGGGGTAGGAAAGAGAAGCTGTTACATCTCTCCAGCCCCCTGGGTTCTGTTTTAAACCATTTCCCCTTGGGTTAGAACATTTAAATATTTAAAACGTTTCCCCTTGGGCTTTCAGCTCTAGCCCTGGCCCCAGGCCTGCCCGCTCACTCCTTCCTCTCTGCGGTACCTCTCCTGACCTACCTACTCTCCCCTTTCCCAAAGCCTTCTGCAGCTTTGCCCTCCACCTGGCATAGAGGCTGCTCCAGCCCTGCCCGTTGTTGGAAAGGTTTTTTTCTCCCATCTTTGTGGCATGAAGTAGAAACTTAAGGGTCCTTTGAAAAGGCGGTTGCGGTGGATGGTGTTTTGCTGGGGCAAACACGTGAAGGAGTGTTTTCCTGAAGTGGACACAGGTGGAAGGATGTTCAGCTAAAGCAAGCCCGTGAAAGGACGTGTGAGGAAGGATTCTTTGCTAACGACACTCATGCATTGGTTCACCTTACGTTGTGTTGTTGTCAGGACTCAATAGAGAGACACGAACCAAAAAACTTCTGGTGGTGTGCCGAAGCTTCTTGCTGCTTGTGCGGACTTGGGCCGATTGGCAGAGTGACGTCAGCTGAAATAGACTTATGTGCTGAGACAAGATGCATGGTGAGGCAAGACCCTTGGAGGACATGTGATGTCTGGAGGGAGTATGGATAGGACTCAGCGGACTGTGAGAGGGGCTCCGCTTGCTGGTGGAGCCCAGCTGTACAAAGCTTGTTGGGCTTGTTGGTCTCCAGTCTTCGCTGATCTTCTCTTTGCTGAGAGAACTTCTGGTGTCCCTGCTAGTTCGAATTCCTCCTGCTGACTCATGTCGATTAGGCTGAGGCCTGGCTGTTCCTGTTAGGTTGTGCCACTGCTGCTGCTATCCCACCAGTACTGAACTGGACTGCTGGTATATCTGAGAAGTGTTTGCCAGTGGGTCGAGCTGCCACTGCTGACCTGTGAACTGAACTGCTGATTTCCTGACAACGCAGATGGGATTTGCGCCAAAGAACCATCTATAAATAGGTCCACCTCCCCCCCCGCCACCCCCCCCCCGTATCCTTTCTTTCCCACTACCTCTGGTGGGTGGTGGGCTAGAAGGGAGGTTAAAGTGTTTAAGAACCATCATTAAAAGTACGATTAGAAAAAATTAAAGTTATAGTGTGGGCTTCTCCTGGTCATTGAGCCCACATCTCAGAGTGCCTGGTGGGAAACTACTGTCCCTGTTCACAGCCTCTATGCTCTATGTCACCTCATGTCACTTCCCACACCATTGACACTTAGTGTGTTCTTTGTAGTGCTCAGAATGACATCTGAAATGACCTTGTTTGCTCGTCCATTGTCACCCCTGCCTGCATTTCAATCTCCTGAGGACAAATTCGTGTCCAGGACTAACTTATTCACACTGACCTGATGTTGACCCCATGCCTGCCACTTGGAAGTCAGTCTACAAATGGTGGCTCAGTGGTAGTCATAAGATAGGCATTCAGCCTGTGTAGCCACTGGCCTGGGAGATAACCTCACCACTTGAGCATGCTCAGTACGTAGAAAATGAGTTAGGATGGGAGGCCTCAATCCTCACAGGCATTGGGAAAGCCTGCCTCATGTCCCCAGACAGGTATCCCGGGGTAGATCTGCATCTCAGGTGTCCTCCAGGACCTGGCCCTGCCTCAGGCACTCATCAGCCTGTTGTTTCCTACAGATAGACCCTTGTTGGACTACGGGCCTCCCAGGACTCTGTGTCGCTCACCAGGGCTCTTGTCTCTGGGATCTTGCTCCCTTCCCTTTTCTGCCCTGACTTCTGTAAATGGGCGCTCTCATCTCACTTAAGTGACTGAAGACTTCTAGAGATATGAGTGTTGGCTGAATAGAGGTAGCACAGGGACCCTGTCTTGTCACTCTGATCTCAGCTGTTCTTCCTGACTGTGAACCTCAAGCTTTTGGAGGCTGCGGCATCACCAGGTCTAGAAATGCCTTCAAATTTAAGCGTTTTGTCAGCAGGGTCGATGGGGCCGGCAACAGCAGTACTGCAGTGCTAACTTTGTCTCCTGTGAAGCAGGCAGAAATAATGACTACCTTCTGTGCATGGCTGGGGCCCTGGCTTGTCAGATACCAGTGCTCTTTTTTGTTGTGGTTGTACTTCTGATTGAGGTCAGATAAGGGGTCAGCTTCTCATTTCACCCAGAGGGCGCCCCTCTGCAAACCTGCACACCTGCGTGTCTGTATACTTGAGAACTCACACTAGTACACCTGTATACCTGCATTCATGCACTTGCACATCTGATATTACCTATCTGCCTGCCCATTTGCCTCTGTATTAGCTCTTAGATACAATAACATGCATGCACACCTGCAAACCTGCAAACCTCCACACATGACACCTTTCTACCTATATACTTAGACACGTGCAAATACTTACACACTCGCTGTCTTAGTGACTTTTCTATTGCTGTGGTAAAGCACCACGATCAAGACGGCTTATGGAAGAAAGGTCTATTTCCTGTATACAGGAATAATCTATTACCGTCATGACAGGAAAGTGTGGTAGCAGGCAGGCATAGTGACTGGAGCAGTAGCTGAGGGCACACTCACATCTGGAACCTCAAACAGGAAGCAGAGAAAGCAAACTTGAATCTTTAAACTCTCTAAGCCTGCTCCCCAGTGACATACTTCCTCCAATAAGGCCACATGCCCTAACCAGTGCCACCAACTGGAGCCAAGCATCCAAGTGCCTGTGAATATGTGGGACATCTCATTCACACCATTACACCCACATACACCTGTAGATCTGCATATAGCACACACTATACACCTACACTTATATGCCTGTACACATACACACCTGCATACCAGTAAACATGCAGATATACTTGCACGGACACTTACAGACTTGCATACTTGCACACCTGCCTGCAGCCTTGAGCCATCCTGTGCCTCTCATCCTCAAGTCTAGTGCCTTCCTCTACTAGACCCCTGAAGTCACCATTCCCTAATCAGGGATGGCTGTTCTTGTTCCTCTTCCTGGTCTGTTGCTTCTTATGCCCAATTCCAAGGCTTCTGGTGGTCTTTCCATCTGCACTGGATACTCCATGCATTCAGCCTTGCTTAGCAGAGCTCTGCTTATGACAACCTAAGAGAGTAGCATACGGTGGCTGGTATGGGGCAATCCCTGGAGTCTACAGAGTGAGGATGAGCCAGCACAGTGGGGAGACTCCCTTCCAGTCACGTTACTTAGGAAGCAGTTTCTGAGTTTCCCCATTCACTTGGCTGTGAAATGGGACTGTGGGCAGCACCCACAGATCTGTGAAGACTCCTTGTCTCCATGCTGACAGCCATTTCTTTTCCTCCTGAGGTATACTAACAGATGAAAATGATTACTGACCCAAGACTCTGGCAGGAGGAATCAGAAGACATGGAAAGTGCAAGAGCTTCAGGATGGGTTCCAGCGTCCTGGGTGTGGGTGAGCAGTGACTTCAAAAAGGCATACAGTGCTGGAGACATGGCTCAGTGGTTGAGAGTGCTTGTTGCTCCTCCAGAGGTCCTGAGTTCCATCCCCAGCACCCACACTGGGCATCTCACAACCAGCCATTACTTAAGCTCCAGGAGATCTGACCTCCTCTTCTGGCCTCTTCAGGTACCTGCACCCACATGTGTACATACCCTTTACATAGACCCACATGTAAACATAATTTTTAAAAATTGAAAAAAATCAAAACCTCCTAAATGATAGAGCAAAAGTTGTGTCAATCAGAAGTACAAAAAAATTGGACAGTTCACCTAACTAGAGAAAATTAAATGGATGACTACGACACCACCATTATTTCTTCTGTTCCTCAGCTGCGTGACCCTCAGGATCCTGGGATACAACCCATAAATAGAAGGTGCTTGTTACTATGGGGTTTTTCTCTCAAGGTCCACCCTCTTCTAACCCTTAGCTTTTTCCCAGACTTAGGCAAAGCCATTCTAGCTGAGAAATAAGTGAGTTATTTTTAGTCCTTTAATGGTGTTCATGAACTCATTCCTTCCTTTGGCCTAAGGCCCAATGGGACCATCAAAGGGATTTTCACACTAAGGTTGAAAAGGGAGAGGGTCCTTGCTGGCCACTTATTTCTTGATTGCCCCTCTCCAGCTAGAACCCAGGGCACTCCTAGGAAACAGAAGCCAAGCCTCTCATTTGCTGCCATGCATTTCGTTTCAGATTAAGTTCATTTAAACAGAACTCTCGGGCTCCTCTCCTCTGTTAGAGAGGGGTGGCCCAAGCCAGAGACTTTCTGCAGCCTCCGACTACCATTCATCTTTCTGCCAATCTCACAACCAGAGCAGTCGGCTCAATGTTCCCAAACGGGTGGTGGAGTTTCCCTGAATTGGCTGGGGGCTGGTTTGGTGGACAGCAGACACAGCTTCCCGTAAGTCAAGACTCAAAAAAACCTTGCCTAGTGGAGATGTAGGCCTGGACAGAATTCCTTTCCTGGTCCCTACCTCTGAGAAATCAGATTTACGATGAGTGATGCAGAAATGAGTTCTATCGGGCCAACAAGATGGCTGAATGGAAAAAGGTGCTTGTTGCCAAGTCTGATGACTTGAGTTTGATCCCTGAAACCCATGTGGTGGAAGAGAACAGGCTCCCGGGGGTTGTCCTCTGCCCTCTACTCATGTGTCTCTCGCACATGCGTTGCCCCTTCATGCATACGAATAACCTCCTTGGATCCCCATAACTTGAGGAGAATAGCTACCCCTTTCCACGTGTTTCCATCCTGGAGGCTGGGGGTGGGGATGACTCTCAGCTGGTGACAGAAGTAACCTCACTTCTCTGGGAAGAATACTTCTGTCCCTGCCATTTCATCCATAAGACCAACGCCCCACATGGTGGAAAAAAAAATCAGGAAATGTGAATAGAAGCAAGATGCTCCTGGCATCTCTATCTGGGTGTACTTATGTGCATCTGTGTTGGTGTATGCTACATGTGTGCGTGTGTGCGTGCGTGTATGTGTGTGTGCCTACAGAGGCCAGAAGAACACACTGGATCATTTCTGCACACAGAAGTTTTAAAAGGTCAAATGTCTGTCAACACAGATGCTTGGGCCAGGGAAAGGCTTTGCCATTCATCTGAGCCTGATCTGAGGAAGGCCTTGTCATTCCTATGAGTATGACACATTGATGTCCTAGACATGGCTGTGTCATGTCAATCATATTCAGGACTCCATGGCTCACCACAAGTAATAATAATGGTACCCTCACAGTGGTGACAGTGGCAATTACTGTAGCCACAGTGGTCAGGGTATTAAAAGCAGTGGTGCAGTATAGCCTGTGCCCATCACACAGAAATTGACTGCCGAGCAAATGCTCCTGTAACAGCATCCTTCCAAATTCAGTCTGCTCCTCTGTAAAGAGAGAGTGATGGCAGCCACGGCCAACTCCCTGGAGTAATGCTGTGAGGGTGACTTTCCAGAATGAACGGGCCTCCTGCTAAAGTCCAGAGACAGATGTCATGCCTCCAGCTGGATGCATCATGTGTCGTGTTCAGCCTCTGCATATAATCTCTCCCTAAGCTGGTCCACCCTTCTAAAGGTAGGAGCTAGGGAGGTATTCCCCCCCCCCTCCCTCTTTCACCCTCCTTCTTGCTTCTCTTTTTTTTCTCTCTCCTCCCTTTTCTTCCCCCCCCCTCCTCTCCCCGTTCCTCCCTTCTCTCTCTCTCCTTGTTAATTTTATCTGTGGTACTTTCTCCAATAATAATGCTGGGAACCAAGTCAACTGGGGCTAGGTGGACACTCAGATGGGGACCGGTGCTAGGGAGACACCTCACTCTGGGCTTCCTCTAGGAAAACAGCAGCAGGCCTCTGACTCCATTTGTTTGTTCTTGAATATAGAAATAATTGGCACAAAAAGCCATGGCAGCAGTCTATTGCTATATTTCTTAATTTTTCATTGTTTTCTCCTCTTTTTAGTGTGCGTGTATGCATGAGTGTATACATGTGAATTCACAAGTACACATGCATGTGTGTGTTTGTAGTATGCATGTGTAGTGAATTTGTGTGTGTGTGTGTGTGTAGGCCCACAGTTGATGCTGGCAATCATTCTCCACGTTTTGTTTTGTTTTTTAGTTTAGTTGTTGAAGCAAAGTCTTTCCAATCCAACTGGAAACTCTCCAGTACAGCTAGTAGGGCTAGCCAGCTCACTCCACCCACCCCTGTCTCTGCCTCCCAGGACTAGAATTGTAATTGAGCCACCCCACCCACCATCCTGGGTTCTGGGACTCAAATTCTGATCCATGAGGACTTTGGGAGATACACTTGAACCACATTGGGAGGAAGGACAGATTAATAATGGAGCCAGCAGCAGCATTGCCCTGACCAGCAAAGCTTCCCTAAGGACTTCGTGGTAAAGTGCTTGCTGTACAAGCATGAGGGCCTGGGTTTGAATCCCCACAGCCTGTGTAAATGCTGGGCACTGTCCTGTGGGTCTGCAATTCCAGCAGGCCTACAGCAAATGAGATGAAGTGACAGAAGACTCCCTGGGTGCTGGCAGGCCAGCTAGCCTGGAATACTCAGTGGCAAACAAGAAAACCCTGCCTCAAACACAGAGAAAGATGAGGACAGACACCCAGTGTGGTCCTCTGACCTCCACAAGCACCCTGTGGCATGTATTAGTCAGTACTCCCACACATGAACATGCATACATAAGTATACATATGAGAGCGAGCGAGTGAGCGAGAGAGAGAGAGAGAGAGAGAGAGAGAGAGAGATTTTATAAAAGGAACGTGCCCGTTCTCCACGCAGCCATGAGTGTCTGCTGAGGTACTGTATCAAGCCCCTCACTTCAGTCCCTTTCATCCTCCCTCTTTTGCATCCTTCTCTTTGGATGGAGGTCAAGAAGGAAGCTGGGGTGGGCAACTGTGTCCGGCCCTCCTTTGAGAACAGAATAGGTTCATATGAAAAAGCTGTTCACTTCAGTCCATTTAGTTGTTCATCAGACAACAGAGCGCCACAGACCTGTGCTAACAGACCCATTAGCACAGGTCTGTGGCGCTCTGTAATAGTCACAGCCTAATGCTGTTGGTTCCCCAACCATGATCTTCCTTCTTTACTTCCACTGAGATTAAGGGCTAATGGCTCTCTGTAATACACAGTGAGTTACAAACAAATGCTGTGTCATTTTTCTGGTCACATTGTTCCTCCCATGCCACTGGAAGATCTTTCAGTGGGTATCTGGGCCCCTTTGCCATGTCTCAGTAATTGTACTTTTGGGTGACACTTCCTTATATCCAGAAATGTAAATCTAAGAACCATCCATTGCTCCAAGGGTCTTTGTAGCTGGTCTTTGGCTATTTGGTGGGGTCTTTCTTTCTTTTTTCTTTCTTCCACCGTTCTCCATACCTTTTCTTCCACCCTTTCAACCCCTTAACACTAGATAGGAAAGAAAAAAGATCCCTGAATAAAGCCAGGGGCCAGAAAGGGAGCAACGTTATCATTAGACTACTTCTTGCTGATTAGGGGTGTGGAGATTCTTGGGGCAAGTTTGATCTTCACCATCAGGATATCCAATTTCTTGTTGTTTCTTCTTTATGCACAGCTACTTAACAAACTGTGATTAACAACCAACAACCCACTGTGCCTCTCAGGGCCTTAGCATTTATATACCTTCTGAAGAGTCCTCAGAATTCCAAATATCACACAAACACAGGAACTATCGGTAGTTGACAAAATCATGCTTTTGCTAGAGCATGAGACAAATCACAGTCAGTTGCTGTGGACAGTCTGAAGCAGCTACATATCCCACACATGAGATTGAAACAAAAACATATTTTTACAACATTTCTGTGTTTTTCAAAAACACCAACACTCTAAAATTGTTGCTACAGGTCTTTGTGTGTTAGTGTGGATTCTCCGAAGGGGAAAAAAACAGAGCTCTAAATAGATTGGCAGATGGATGGTTGAATGGACAGATAGGTGTGTGGGGGTGGGTAGAAAGTAAGTAGGTAGCCAGGTAGAAGACAGACTAGCAGATGGTACCTAGACAGACAGACAGATGTTATATAGGTAGATATACTTGTGATAGACAAATAGTATATAGGGAAATATACTTGTGATAGATGATATATGATAGATAGATAGATAGATAGATAGAGATGTGTTTATATAAAATAAAGATATATATTTTTCCTATGGAGGGGTAGTCAAATATGGGGGAAGGGGTGCCTCAGGGGGCCCATGCTGAGGCATTCCTTCCCCCTGAGGGACCAGTCACACCACAGTATAGTATAGAATAGAGTTTATTCAGGGTATGGGGACCAAAGCTAAGAGGGTAGTAGAGGCAGAGAAAGGCAGAGAGGGGGAGAGAGTAGAGAAGTAGAAAAATAGAGACTGTCCATGACCACGTGGAGAGAGAGGAGGGAAGGGAATGGGGAGAGAGGGTGAGCAAAGGAGCAAGAGAGGGAGCAAGAGAGGGAGGAGGGGGAGAGCAGCCCTTTTATAGTGGGCCAGGTAACTGTGGGATGGAGTTTAGACAGAATACTAACAGATACACAGACAGACAGACAGACAGATGGATAATTGATAGATTGGTGATTGATAGATAGACAGATGATAGATAGGTATGACAGATGATATATAGACAGGTGATTATCCACATACACAACTGTAGCCTTGTTGTCTCCTTGTTGTCCTGTGAACTATCACAGGACAGAGCTCTGACCTCAAACACCTGCATCCATTGATTGAACACTAGTCCAATCCCAGCATGTGATTAGAGTGACTTACAAAAGAAGCCATATTCTTCATGGAAAGTCTCTTTACCAACCAGAGTTCAGAATCTATGTACTTACATCCCCACAGAGTCATTTTCATAATCACTTGGGGTAGTATCATTTCTGGTACTACTTCAGTGATGTCATTTGATGCATGTGTAATACAGGTAGAATTTTTAAAGAATTAATTATTATTTTGACATTGTTGTTTGTGTGTAGGCTGTGGGAAGGGAAACATGTGTGCCCCAGGCATTTTTGTGGAAGTCTGGGGGAAACTTTACTCTTAAAACCTGATTTTTAAAAATGCCCAGTTATCGATACCATAAAAAAATTAAAACCAGGCTTTTGTGTAATTATATTTACTCAGTAGGCAAATAATAGGCTCAAAGCACCACCTTGTTATTGGCCATTTCTTATGGGAAAGGAAGGGAGATATGGAGGGACAGTTAACATCCCAGAGGGCAAAACCAAGAGCCATGAGAAAGCAATTTTCACAGAGCAAACAGAGCCCTGAAAAGTCCCAGCATGTGCATGGCCACATTTCAGAACTGCTGTGGCGGGTGTCTCCTGTGTGCCTCCATTTCCCCCTTTTCAATAGGCAAGGGGCTGGTGATGGTAAGGACACAGACAAGATGTCTGTTTAGTTCCCATGTCCTTTTTTGTTGTTGTTTTTTCAAAACAGGGTTTCTCTATGTAGACCAGGCTGACCTCGAACTCAGAAATCTGCCTGCCTCTGCCTCCCAAGTGTTGGGATTAAAGGCGTGAGCCACCACTGCCCGGCTAGTTCCCATGTCTTTAAGTAGAGGATGCACAGGGACCACACCTGAGGAGCCTTCTACGTACCTGGGTTTCAGCGACGGAAGAGCTCTCGTACTCTGAGCCCAGGCCTGATGATTTAATGGTATGAAACAAGGGCGTGTTGGCTTGTCAAAGAAGTGGGTAGTTTTCACAAGAATACTTCCAGATAGCCACCTGAAGGAACCAAAGCCTGCATTCCACAGAGATGCTCGTGTATCCACTTTCCTATTTATGACAGTCAAGGTCCAGAAGCAGGCTAGGTACTGCTGACGGATGAATGGATAACTAGGCTTCTTACACACACTGGAGCATTCATTGTCCAGTCACAAAGAAGAAAACAGTATGCGATTTTCATGGAAGTGGACAGAGCAGAAATGAGTTAGTGTGTGATGGCTTATTTTGACTCCGGGCCTGATTGGATTAAGAAACATCTACAGCATTAGTGAGGGCCATCTTTGGGTCTTTCTGTTTTTAGAGAGGATTAACTGAGGGGGGGAAACCCACCCTGACTGTGGGTGATTTCCACATTGCATGCGTCAGATTCCTCCGCTGAAGGAAAAGGGGAGTGTCTGGGAGGTCAGCTGAGCACCAATACTGCCCTTCCTTGGCCCAAAGAGTCCAACCCTGACATCCTACACCCGATGCATGACGCTAACTCTGACGTCAGTGAGGTTGCAGACATCTTTAATCTCTGCACTCTAGAGGCAGAGGGACCTTCGAGTTTAAGGACAACCTGAGAGAGAGAGAGAGAGAGAGAGAGAGAGAGAGAGAGAGAGAGACTCTGTCTTATAAAAAGTAACCAGAATCTTGACAGTAAGCGGGGAATAATATTCCAGAATAGGAAAGGATTCAACTGGAGAGGGATGGGGGGGTGGGGAGGTTTGAGGGAATTTACACAAACTACATGACTCCCTGGGTAAAACCAGTCGCTGCATCTGTCTGAGTTCAGTCCCTGGAACTCACAGAAAGGTAGAAGGAGGGATTCCACAAAGTTGTCCTCTGACTTCTACCTGTTTCATAGTACACAAGAGCCTGCGCGCGCGCACACACACCAGACAAGCACAGTAATGATAGATAAATAATTTGTAAATGCATGGTTTCTACAATAAATGTGACCCCTGTTTACATAGGTTGTTTGACATCCCCCCAAAGTGGTCTCGACCCACATGTTGAGAACCGCTGCTCTAGAACAAGGATCAGCCAGCCTCACCACATCCTGTTTGAATTCAGAACTCTTGTGGCCCTGAACAGTTGCTTCATCTCTGGGAGTGGCTATGGACCAGTTAGAAGCAGATTGATAGCCGGGAGACGTCAATTGCACAGGCTAGTGGGTGTTCACTATATGCTTCTACCAGCTTTTCTGCACACTTGAACATTTTAATGATGAAAACTGGTAGGAGAGAATGAGAAAATTGTTATGAAATATGTGTCTGTGGTATAATGCAGCAGGAGTAAAGAAATAAGAGGGTACCTGGTGGGTTCATGAGGAGGGGTCCCTCAAGCCATCACACCAGCGACAGGCCTGGTATAAAAGGAAGTTGAGTGTGGGAAGGGAAGAGAAGGAAAGGGAGCAAGAACCTGGAAAAGGGGTAGTTGCAGAAAAGGGGGTAAGGACAGAAGGAAAGAGAGAGAGAGAGAGGGGGGGGGGATAACAGAGTTGGGGGCTGGTGTAGCAAGCAGTCTGGGCTCACACCTAATGACATAAGCTGTTGCTAGGTGGCTATTGGGTGGAGCCTAACAGAATTGTCTGTAAGCACCTATATAGACACACACACACACACACACACACACACACAATTAATTAATTAAAAATATGCAATAAAAACTTAACTAGTTAGTATTTATTGTGTATTGGAACATGCTGGGGCCTGTCAATCACTTCTGAAGTCACAACCTCATTCAGTCTTCCCAACAGCTGCACGGGTTGGTGTTCGTATTCACCTCAACTTTACAGATGAGGAGAAACAAGACAAAACGAAGTCAAGTCAGTTACTACAGTAGCAGTCCTAATGAAGAGTAGTGGGAAGACCTCAAGTCGGCTACGGGGACCCTGGAACAGATAGTCCTGAGCCTTGCAGGTCTGAGGCACTCTGTGTTCCTAGCCACCCCACTCCATTGCTTTAATTAAAAGATCAAAACAATAAAGGGTTTCTGATAACTCCTTGGTTTTTATAGTTCTCCAAGATTAGATTATACTTTCCCAGGATAAGACATAACATTCTTGGTTTTTTTGTTTGTTTTTTTCCTTCTGGGATAGCATTCTTTCCTTCTCAGTGTTGGTCATTACACATTCTATTATCATGTTGTTAAAAAAAAAAATCTTTGAGGGTGGGGATAAGACTCAGTGGTAGAGCCCCTGTCTTGAATTCCCCAGTGAGGGGCTGGGGGCGTGGCTCAGTGGTAGAGCCCCTGCCTAGAATCCCCCAGTGAGGGGCTGGGGGCGTGGCTCAGTGGTAGAGCCCCTGCCTTGAATCCCCCAGTGAGGGGCTGGGGGTGTGGCTCAGTGGTAGAGCCCCTGCCTAGAATCCCCCAGTGAGGGGCTGGGGGCGTGGCTCAGTGGTACAGCACCTGCCTAGAATCCCTATCCCCTACACAGTGAGGGGCTAGGAGTGTGGTTCAGTGGTGGAACACTGGCCTAGAATCACACTCTTTGTGAAGGGCTGGGAGTGTTGTGGATCCCTTGCCAAAAATCTCCTAGTGAGAGTCTAGAGTTATATACCTCCTTTTTGCTGTTCTGCAAAAAGGACATCTTTTTATTCACGAAAATAGCGTGAGGCTTAGAGACTTAACATAAGTTGTCCAAGTTCAAACAGTACAAAGGACAGGGCATAGCTCCCACACAGGTCACCTAGGTCTTCTGAGGCAGTGTCCACTGTATTTCAGGCTGATGTATCTATTAACTGGTCTCCAGAGGATATTAAGGGGCATGTGCTCACACGTGCCCATGGGATTCGCTGAGTAGTCACAAGGAAGAGCTTTCAGAGCCCTTGGAGGACGAGGGCAACCTGCCCACCTTCCTGGAGATTGTATCCAGATTTTAGCTTCAACCGTGGGGTTATAAGATGCTGGCTGTCTCCTCTGGGGATTACTGGTGGCTCATGGTGGCATGCTAGTGTGCAGGCTTTATCTTCCCCAGCAGCAACCACCTATAACTTTGTGGATCTGGTGCTTGCTGTAGGCAGAGCCTCAAACAGCCCGGCCTAGTCGGGTCTTCTAAATACCTGGTTCCCTCCAGGCAGCGGCTGGCTAGCTATCCTAGCCACTAACCTCCTATATAACCCGCAAACGAACACACATAATAGGGCTGGCTGACCCCTAACTTGCCCTGATAGACTTCCTCTGGGGACCGACACCACCAAGCACTGTGATCTCATTCCGAGTCCCCACCCAATGGCCTCCAGGGGTGAATGAAGGAGCTGGGCCGGGGTGCCTAGCTCCGGTGTGGCACCACAGCCACCCCGTCGCGCCCCGATCTGGGACCCAAACCGGCGCACGGAGCTGGAGAGTAGCCATCCGTCTTCCCTGAGGTTTTGCAAGCCGAGGAGCTTGTCGCCTGGAGTCGCCTGAGCACTCTAGTTCCAGAAGGTTTGGCAGGTCGTGCAGGCGGCTGCAGAGAGGCTGCTGTGAGCTGGTTGCTTCTGGCTGTTTCAGGGCAGAGCCCGGGGCCAGGGTCGTGTTGCTTAGCAACGGGCCTCTGCCCTCATTTGTGTCCCCTTCCCCCACTGAGACTCAGCGTAGTGGGAGCCCCAGGGCCGAGGGCGTGGCCCGTGGGGGGAACTGGGGTGGAGCTTGGGAGCCGCTCAGGTGTGGAAAGGCTGACCAGGGGCTGCCATATCTTCTTATGATTGGGGACCAGGAGAGCCCCAGGCAGAGACTACAAATCGGCTTCCACCCTGGCTCTGCCAGCTCTAGATCAAACAAGTCTTTCCAGTGAGGCTGCCTAGCCAGGGCTGCCCCGCCCCAGCGTCTCCAGACCGGCTGGGAGAGTGCTGCACCCCGCCCAGGCCGAAGGCGAGCTCAGAGGTCAAGGCACAGTTGCTGGACTCCGGGGTGGAGACTGGGGGGGTGTGGGGGGGGGTGGAATGTGTTTTTCGCATTCCGCCCTCCTCTCCACTCCTATCCTGTAGCTCCATAGGGTCATCCTAACTATAGAAGCTGCCCCCAATATAAAAGCTTCCCCATGTGATGTGAGAAGTAGGCTTCAAACCCAATTTCATGATCCCACACTGGAGGAAACTGAGTCACCATGTCCTGTCCCAAAGCCCATCCCCCCACACACACCCCATCCCCCGAGCTAGCAGACAGCAAAGCCTTCAAAGGAGGGCCTGACAGAGGGCGGGGTGTTTCCCATGGACCAAGTACAGAATTCTGGGGCGGACCAAAGGGATCAAGGACATAGAAAAGCCTGGCCGTTTCTCCAGCCTCAGGAAAATTAATAAGGAAGTTGAGGTCGCATTCTTTGCACAATTGAGCAGATTCTGCCTAAGTTCTGAGGTCTGCAGGGCGGGACCCCCCTTCTCCCAGCCTGGCTCTCACACGGCCTAGAAGGCATGGTAAAGGAAGCTGGGATCCAAGCCAAGTGTCTTTCTTATCCTCAGCGGGAAGGGCTCTGATCGCCCAAGTCTGCTTTTTCAAAATCACAGGGAGTGAAGACCCCAAAGGAAGGTACCCTGGAGGGCCTGCCTAACCTTGACTCCGACTTGCAATGGACGTTTGATCAAGAAAGTTGGTCAGTTTCTCAAAATGCAAAATCAATGGCGGTTCTTTGGGGTATTCTCTTTTCTGGGAACCAAGGATGATGAACTATTTTCTTAAATCCTATCTTGATAGCGTCCCTCCTCCATTCAAGATTTCCCTGCAGCCAAAAAGACCTCAGCAGCTTCAGTTTTATGACTTTTAGAAAATATAATTTTGATGAATTTTATCTATTCCTCAAATTAGAAGATCCATTAATTACAGGGGAAACAGCAAATCTCAGAGCAGGCTGGCCATCCTCATCATGGAGGGCGGGGGGCAACCTAGAATATCTTTTTCTAGCGGCTCCGAGCCCACCTCTGTCATCTAATATGTGTGGTTAGAAAATAAGGAATAAGACCAGTACACAGTTACACAGGCTTGTAACCCCAGGGACTGGGATGCTGAGGCAGGAGGGAGAGCATGAGGCTAGCCTGAACTATTTAGCAAGTTCTAGTCCAGCCTTGGTTACTTACTAAAAGAGAGGGAGAGGGAGGGAGAAGGAGAGAAGGAGGGAAGGGGGAGGGAGAGGCAGAAGGAAGAAGACAAGGAAAAGTAAAATTTTAAAAAGAAAGTGAGTCAGAAAAGAAAACACAAATGAAGGTCTGCTGGAAGTGGCCCATCTTTCCAGAGGATTCTAAGTGGAGAGGAAGCAACTGTCTTGGTTAAATTGTTTTGTAACCGTGCTTCAGTGGCCAAATGGTATCCACAGGGGAAGTTCAACTGAAAAGATTACAGCTGATAAGTGTGAGAGGTACAATAGACAGAGTATCACTGCTGGGTGTCCCTAATGGATGAACAGACCCAAGAGGGATCAGCATCCACTAAGAATGTAGGGAGAGCCAGCCTTTTGGGGGGGGGGGGGTGCACTCAGAGGCCAGAAGAGGACATCAGGTGCCGTGTTCTCTCATTCTTTGTCTTATTCTCAGTCTCTTTCTGGTGGTGGTGGTGGTTGTGGTGGTGGTGGTTATGGTGGTGGTGGTGGTTGTAGTGGTGGTGGTGGTGGT
>JADRCH010000287.1:775785-863015 GCA_019843965.1 Rhynchomys soricoides
GCTGGGGGCGTGGCTCAGTGGTAGAGCCCCTGCCTAGAATCCCCCAGGGAGGGGTTGGGGGTGTGGCTCAGTGGTAGAGCACTTGCCAACCATGACTGAGGGCCTAGATTCCAGAGGCAAAGGGGAGAGAAAAGTACTAAACATCATTGCACTTTGTTCTCAGCACCACAAGGCAGGACTCATTTCCTCACTTGTCAGGCAAGGATGAAGCTATGAAGCAAGCTGATGGCTGTGAGAACCTGCGCAGTACCTGGAACAAGTACATGTGTTTGTTTTCTCCCTCTGACCTAAGACCTGATCAAACAGCTGTGTGATTTGATTCTTCTTCCTCCTTCACCTAAGACCCACATTCTTTTCAAAATACTGTTTCAGCTTAAAAAAAAAAAAAGAGTGGGAAAGGTTTTCATCAATGCATGGGAAAAGCGTACAAAATTGAGAGCTAGCCAGCTGATACAGGAGGTCAAAGCAAAGGAACGGAAGTGTCCGGTTTTGTAAGGACCTGTTGTTTGTTATCTGATCGGTCCCAAAATATTCCAGTGGGGGAGGTGTTGATACACTTCAGGAGTAGAAATCAAGGGTCAGAGGCCAAGCAGCTTGCCCAGACCCCAGTTGACCCACTGAAGAGCTGATCTGTAGCCACCACATCTATGGACTCTTGACCCAGTGATCCCAGCTCACTGGACAGCTGAGAAGTTGGTTTCTAGAGGATCTTCTATAATCAGGGACCCCTTGGTTTGGAGGTGGATCTGGGGAACAAGAAGGAGACCAGAGGCATCAGTTACTGGCTCCACCCCTTTCTCTCCCCATCTCTGGGGACTTTGCTCAACATGGTGTCTGCAGGTAGGTGATAGGAAGAAACCCTGAAGAGCAGGAGAGGACCACTTGGTCTTTGCAGGTGATATTTTGGAGGTTAGGGTCCTGCCATTTCCCTAGATGTTTCTGGGAAGTTCACATACTCATTGGGAACCCAAGTGTACGTAAGCTCTGTGTTATATGATACTCTCCTGGTACTTCGGGCCAGCAGTATGGCTTCAATATCGGATGTGGAGAAAGAGCATTCAGTTGTGTATGCCAGAAAATTCCACAGACTGAGTGGCTTAAACAACAGAAATGTATAACTCCAGAAGCCAGAGATCTGAGGTCAATGTGCCAATATGCTCAGGTTTTGGTACAGTTTTGACTTCTTTTGTCTTCACTGGGAAGAGAACTTGAATCCCAACATCTTTTCTTATGAGGCACTAATCGCAACATGAGGGTTGCATCCACACTACCTCATCCAAATCTAATTGCCTCTCAAAGGCCCTGTCTCCAACTCTCTGTCACCAACACATGGGTGTGGGGTACCAACATATGAGTTTGGGGACCTGCCCTTCTGTCCCTAGCAGTTGGCTTTTTTTCTATTTAGAGAAGTCCCTTCATCTCATGCCAATGCTTGCTCTCCTAACTGTTCTTAGCCTTCTCAGAGGCTCTGCAGCAAAGGGGTTCTCCATTTATCCTGAAGAGAAAAATGTCCCCAAGGGGGATCCATACCGTTGCCCATGTGAGCCTAGCTGAGGAGGGAGGGTCCTCATCTGAGCATGTGACTAGACACCCAGAAGTCCAAGCCACCCAGAAGTTCAGAAGAGCTCATGTCATAAAGGTCCTCTGTAGCTTTTCAACTTTCTAAATTAATTTCTTTATAAACACACAAACTTGAACTTGTATGTCCAGCTACTGGACATGTAGGTTTCATAGAGGCCTGTATTAGTCAGCTTTCTGTGACTGTGACAGAATACGGAGATCAATAAGCTGACTTATATGTATAAAAGGCTGCTTCTCTTTTTTCCGACAAAGTCTCACTAGATAGCCTTGGCTGACCTAAAGCTTGCTACGTAGACTAGGCTGGCTTCAAACTCACAGACATCTGTCTGCTTCTCCTTCTGGAGGGCTGGAGTTGAAGCGTGTGTCACCATGCCTGGCTCGTACCACTCCTTCCGACAGACATTTCGCCTGCTTCCCACAAGCTCCTACCGTTTAGAGGCTCCATAGCCTCTCAATAGCACCATTCTGAGGACCAGTTCTTCAGCACAGAAGCCTCTGGGAGATGCTCAAACACCCACACGATGACAGGGACGGTCTCACTTTACCTTGGAGTGATGTAGCCAGTCTCTCCCTCAGTTCCTGTTCCTCCCATCTCTCTGCAGGAGACCCAGCCACATCTGTAGGCCCTCACCTGTTGTACTGCCGTGGAGACCAGGGGTGGAGACTCAGGTGCCCCAGCCCTACCCTACCTTAGGTGCCTGGCCTTTACCGTGGACCAAAGAAGATTTCTGGTGGTTTTCTGAGAAGCCTAGACCTGGACTTTTTCTTAGCTTTTTTTTTTTTTTTTCCCACCACAGTCTGGTGAGTAGGACAATAGACCTGCTGAGGTGCAGGCTCATGGGAGCAGTGCAGCTGGCCTGTGCCGTCTCTTTGTCCTTGTATATGTGATGTGCACACACAAATGGTGGACAGAGGGGTGATATCTGTCTGTCTGTCTGTCTGTCGCCAGAAATCGAGTCCAGGGCAGGGCCTTACACATGCTAGCTAAGTGCTCAGTCACTGAACTCTATCCCATCCCTTGAAGCTTTTTTTTTTTTTTTTTTTTTTTTTTGGTTTTGTTTTGACCAGGTCTTGCTGTGTAACCCAGGCTGACCTTGAACTCTAGACCCTCCATCCCCAGCCTTCCAAGTGTAGAGGTTACAGATCTGCGCTCCAAATCCCATGCCAAGGAGTGACAATTGATCATGTCTTATCTTCTTTGAAATAAGATGTTACTCTTCAGCTCTGCTAGTGTGACAGCTGTCAAATGCAGAATGTATAGGACAGGAGCCCTGGAGGAATTAAAAGTCGAGGAGTTATGGTGCTCGCCATGCCTGGGTGTACACAGCTAAGGACCAATGGCTCTTACCATGCCTGAGTGCTGGCAGCTACCTGTCCTCCCTTCCCCGACACCATGGAGATTCCATTACTTGCCCGTAAGGGCCTCTTGTGTAGGCCTGGATAGCTGGAGAGTAATCCTTTGTACTTGATAAAATAATCATATGTCCCAAGGGATGCACTTGCTCTAAGCAGCATCTGCTGAGGTCCAGAGCCTCTTGCAGAGGAGGCAACACCCATCTGCAAAGTACTCTAAGATGTTCAGAGGTTAGTGAGGCATGGTGACGCCCATCTGTGATTCTATAATCTAGAGACAGAGACAGGGGGATCAGGAGTTTGAGGCCAGTCTGGACTATAGAGTGAAAACTAGTCTCAAAAGTAAACAAAGCTGAGTGTGTTGGAGCACACCTTTAACCTCAGTGTTTGGGAGGCGTGGGCAGAAGGATCTATTTCTGTGAGTTCAAGGTCAACCTGATCTACATAGTTTCAAGACAGCTAGGGCTACATAGAAAAACCCTGTCTCAAAGAAACAAACACAAGCAAAAAGAAATCTCCACCCTCCATTTCTGGACTCACTGACCCTCTCTCCACTCCCCAGATGCCCCATTGCATGGCTAGACAATGCCCCAACCCTCGGGTCTTCTGCCTGTTGGTAGTATATAGCAGCCTTTCCCATTTCCTGGCTCCAGATTCTCTAATAGTGGCCAGCCTGTTGAGGCAATAGGGCCAGGGATAGTCACCAAAGCTGATTGAAGCCCTTGTTTCCCTCACACAAAGGCAGCGTAATTAATCAGGAAGTAATGAATTCAGATACCACCAGCACATCACCTCGAGAAATAGGCGATCTTAGAAGGCTGGAATTCAAAGGAAGGAATCAGGTCACTAGAATTTCCCAGTATCAAATTGAATGTTCCATGGAAGTTATTAAAATTTGCCCCAAATCACATCTGTTGACCTTCAGAACCTTCAGTCCATGAAAGCTCCTTGAGGCTTCAGCTAGCGATGTCATGCTCAGGGAAGATGCTGGGCATGCGGGTCTATCAAAGGGCTGAGGACCATAGGGAGAGGGTGAATAACTGTGGCTGACCCTGAACTGGTCTGTACAAGTCTGCACTTCTGAAGCAGCCTGGCTTGGAAGCTCAGAGCCAGGCTCATGGCAGGCAGGATGATGGGGGTACAAACCTGACTCTTCCCAAAGCCCTTGTATTAGTCAACTCTTCTGGTTCCTGTGACACAAACCTGGCAAAAGCAACTTGAAAAGGAAAGGGTTCATGGTCTGCTGCAGCTAAGGGCTGTGCTGATATCCCAATGAGGGCAGTGTCTGGGTTCACGGTCCTGCTGCAGCTGGGGACTGTGTCGATTCTGTGGCCCCTATTGCCACCCAGGGCCGTGTGGATGTCTGTGGTCTGTACTGTCATGAAACCATGTTTATGTTCATGGGTCTCACTGCTACCTAGGACTTGGAAGGGGTCTGTGGCTTGTGCTACGGCAGAGGGCTGTGTTGATGCCTGTAATCTATACTGAAACCTGTGCCAGACACTGATGTCTGAGACAATGCAGATGTTTGTGGTCCGTGCTGTAGGGCAGAAACCATGTGCAAGCCCATGTTCCATGCGCCTGCTGCTTGTAAGAAGCAAGGAAACTACTTTTACAGTGGCATCTATGACTGCAGACTCACAGTGAGAGACATAGACTTCTATGACAATGCTCACCCTCAGCCCCCAAAAGTAACATCCTAGCCAGGAAACCACTGAAGAGAACTCTTAAAAACTGTGATAGGAGGGGGATGGAGGGACGGCTCAGTGGTTAAGAGCACTGGCTGCACCCCTAAAGGCCCTGGAGTTCAATTCCCAGCAACCACTTGGTGGCTCACAACCATCTGTAATGGGATCTGATGCCCTCTTCTGGCATGCAGGTGTACATGCAGATAGAGCACTCCTATACATTAAATAAATAAATCTTTTTTAAAAGTTGGTATAAGATGCTGAACTGTAGCTCTCCACTAGTGATGGTTTCTAGTGAGGGTGCAGATGGAGAAAGTCTGTTTTCTTTAAGGGGTTGACCACTGGGAGTCTGACCACCCTTCAGTGAGTATATACACAACATAAACTGTACTTGTTTGCTTCCTCTTCTTCTGTTTCTTCTTCTTCTTCTTTTTTTTTTTTTTCTTTTTGGTTTTTTGAGACAGGGTTTCTCTGTGTAGCCCTGGCTGTCCTGGAACTCACTCTGTAGACCAGACTGGCCTCAAACTCAGAAATCTGCCTGCCTCTGCCTCCCAAGTGCTGGGATTAAAGGTGTGCGCCATCACTGCCCAGCAGACATTTATTTTCATTGTGGAGAGTGGCATGGATAGAATCGTACCCTGCAACCTCCAGGAGGGGTGAGGTTAAAATAGTAACTGGGAAGGGGTGTGCTTAAGTTTCTAGGTGTCTCATTAACATGGGGATGGCTTGGGGGGCATGGCCACGCCTCTACCTAAGGAGGGGCTTGGTCTGAGAGTTTAAGGATACCTTATCTGCATGTGGGAGGGCTTGGGGTTGCCCTACATGACAGACCTCACATGACAGACCTCTCTACAGGGGGTGTGGGGGTTGTAGCTGTTTGACAGAAGCCAATGGCCTCCTGGAAGCATTGACAAAAATTGCTTTTTGGTCCCTTGTAGGGTAAACCATACTGGGTCACCCATGGTTAAGCCTGTGCTCTACCAGAGGGCCAGGCTGTCTGTCACAGTCTATTGCCCCACAGCTCCCCACAGTGTTTCATGTGCTAGGTCAAGGCCAAGGCTGAGACTAGCCCATTCACAGCCGCACAGCTAGGTGTGGAAGTTACATCTGATGGGAGCCCAAGGTGGAGTGTGCTGGAGTGGTCACCCTTCCAGAAGATCTTGGTAATGCCAGTGCCACCATGGCCAACTCCAGCATCCACAGTCCCCAGATCCCATGGAAACACTGGGAAGGCTTCATGGATGATGGATTATCTGTCCTCTCTCTGAAAAAAAACCTGTGAGGGTCACGTGGCCCAAAGCTGCCGTGCCCACCCACAATGGAAACAGGGTAGTTTTCAATCTCATGTGCCTTTGGCATAGAAGTCATATGGTTTGGTGGGGGAAGAGGAATTAGGGAGATGGACCAGCAAGCAAAGGTGTCTGAGGCCAAGCCTGCGAATCTGAGATGGAGTCCTGAGATCCACATGGTGGAAGGAGAGAACCAACTCCAGCAAGTTGTCCTCTGACCTCATGTGTGCTGTGACGCACATGTGCAGGAACTAATTAAAACCAGAACACCTAACACGCAAATGGCCAGCAGATACAAGTGGAGGTCCCTCCCAGCATTCCCCACCTGACCCCCCTGCATGCACTTCTCCATCACTAACCCCCAGAGAAATGCTTATCTAAGCCACAATGAGATATGACCTCAGACATTTCAGATGACAATTACTAAAAATGAAGGTAGGGGCTGGAGAGATAGCTCAGTGGTTAAGGGTGTTTGCTGCTCTTCCAGAGATCTGGGAAGACTGATTCCTAGGGCCCACATTAGGTGGCTCACAAACACCCCTGATTCCAGCTCAGAGGGATCCAGATCCCTGTTCTAGCCTCTGGAGGCACTGCACACATTTGGCAAACATTCATACAGTCACAAAATCACATAAATAAATAAGTTAGTAAATAAATAAATAAAAGAAGTTAGTAGAGTGGAGACGAAGAGAAGTGGGGCTATGGGGTACTTAGTGGGAATGTAAATTGATGCAGGTATTATAAGAAATTACATGATGGTTCAAGAAAACAAAAAACAAAACAAAACAAAAAAAACCTCATGTCGTCTGGCAGTGACACATCTGGGCAAATATCTAAAGAAATTTAAATTAGAATCTCGCCCGGGGCCGTGGTGGCGCACGCCTTTAATCCCAGCACTCGGAGGCAGAGGCAGGTGGATTTCTGAGTTCGAGGCCAGCCTGGTCTACAGAGTGAGTTCCAGGACAGCCAGGGCTACACAGAGAAACCCTGTCTCGAAAAACCAAAAAAAAAAAAAGGAATCTCAAAGAGATATCTGCATCCTCTGTTCATTGCAGAATTAGTCACAACAGTCAAGATGCATTAGGGGGCATATAAGTGTGGGAAAGGGTGTTCCCATGCAGAGTGGAATGCTATTGGCTTTATGAGCAGAGAGCCCGTACTGCATGATCTCATAGGCGGAATCTTCTCAGGCACAGAGGTAGAATGGGGACTGCCAGGGGCTGGAGAGGGGAAGAAGCAGAGGTGATGGTCAGAGTTCAAAGTCAAAATGCACAGTAGGTTCTGCAGGTTGGGGATGCAGCGCAGCGCCAAGAGCTAAATCTCAAATGTTTCGAGCCCGTGGATTGAAGATTGCATAAGACCTGTTCTTACCACCCACACAGTCAAACCCCAAAGCAGCACTGAGGGGCAGGGGGAACGTTCGAGAGGCGATAGTCATGTGGGCTTGGCACATAGCTTAAGTATTTTTGAAAGAAATCGTTTGGAGGCTGGAGAGATGGTGCAGGGATTAGGAGCTATCACTTTCTGTACTTCCAAAGGACCCAGAGATTGGGATGCAGCCCCCCAAGTCAGGTGATTTACAACTATCTGTAAGTCCAGCTCCAGAAGATCTGAGATCTGGTACACTCCTTTGGCTTCCTCAGGCATGCACTTGCACTGGAATAAACACACACACACACACACACACATGCACTGGAATACACACATGCATACACTCACACACACAAACTCAAACACATGCATTCACACACACACACTCACACACAAACACATTCACACATACCACACTCACACACACATGTGCACACACACATACACTCACACACTCAAACACATTCACACACACATTCACATATACACACACTCTCTCTCTCTCTCTCTCACACACACACACACACACACACACACTGACACACTCAAAAATAAAAACTAATCAATGAATCAGTCATTCAGTGCTCCTGATGCTGAGCCCTCGGAGGCATGGTCCAGAAGAAGCCATCCCTTGATTTGTGCAGGCATTTGCTGAAAGCCTCCAGAGGAGCAAGTCTGCCCCTTCACACCAACAGACAACCTACCATGTCAGGAACCACCAGCTGCAGGTTCACTGTGAGGATCTGGACCAAAGCCTCAGGACCCTGCATCCCCATCCAAAGAAAGAGTGAAATCAAGTTACTCCAAGGTTCCTTGGTGTTGGGGGCACAAGCTAACATCATGTTCCATCCTCCTCCTGTGGCTGGCTTGTGTAACTTTTACAGCCTTGGGTTTCACACCAGGGTTGCTGGGAGTTGTGCAGAATAAATTGCCCAAGAAAACCCTCAGCTCTGTGAGTGGGGCCTTCGAAGCCACAGTGATGATGGTAATACACATCTTCCTGAATCCCCTTTTGGTTTCACACTTGCTACTTAACCAAGATGAAGACCTTGAACTCCTGACCTCCCAAGTGCTGCGGTTGCAGGCGTGTGCCACCATGCCCCGCTCCTCCAGCTCGTTCAAGATCCTAACAGAGCAACAAAGTATTTCATAATACAAATGTGATTCTGACTGTGATTAAACAGAATCATTTGCCTTTTGTTTGATGAGCAAGAAAAGTTCTCATTTAATTCAGTGGCTGATTTGTTTGTTGGTTTTTTGAATCTGAAAACATTGCCCAGGGTGGCCTTCCACCCACCATTCTTGTGCCTTGGCCTCTGTGAATGATGAGGTCACAGGCATGTGCCACCACGCCCAGCTCTCCCATGGGCTTCCTACGCTGGAAATTTACTGTTAATGATTTTAGAAATCCACAGGTGAGAGGGTGAAGTTTGAGGAAGGAACAATGACCGGCCTGCGAAGGGTCATTGAAGAGTTTGCCTCTTCTCTGATGGAGTGGGTAGTGGATCCCCATGATTCTGCTGGACCCTTGCACACATCAGGACAGCAAGGTCAGGCCCCCAGAGAGGGGAGAGAAGCACCTGCTGGGGCAGCATTTAAGGAGTTGCCCTCAAACCAGCAATCAGCTAAACCATCTTTAATGTACCACTTACACACCTCAAATCTAAGGCAAATAAGAACATCAACAACAATACTTCATCTTTGCAACTTCTGCCCGTCTGACTGAGGTTCTCTGCCTCCTGACTTTCTCCTGCCTGGCTTTGGTCAGATGCACATGTGCCTGCTTTCTGCCAGCACGGCAAGTAACAAGACAACCCTATGGCAGACCACTCTGTGTGTGTGTCTGTGTGTCTGTGTGTGTATGTCTGTGTGTGTGTCTGTGTGTGTGTCTGTGTCTGCATGCGCACGCACAAGAGTTATGTTAACTATGTTAATTTGCTTTCTGTGGCTGTGGCATACACCATAATCAAAAGCAACTTGAGAAAGAAAGGGTTTATTTCAGCACATATTTTATAATCCATCACTGAGGGAAGTCAGGGCAAGAACTCAAGGCAAGAACCCTGAACAGGAAGGGACTGAACCAGAGGCCACTGAGGAACACTGCTTACTGACTTGCGTGCTCCCCCCACCCCCTAAGCTGGCTCAGCTTAATTTCTTATACCATTCAAGACTTCTTACCCAGGGGTGTCACCAACCCAGTGAGCTGGACCCTCCCATGTCAATCATTAATCAAGAGACTGCTCACAGACTTACCTACAGGCAATTTGAAGGAGACATTTTCTCAGTTGACGTTCCTCTCTCCAAATGTTCTCTTTCTCCAAGTTAACAAAACAAAACAAAACAAAACAAAACAAAAAAACCAGTGAGGACAGTTGTCTTAGTTAGGGTCTCCACTGCTGTGAACAGACACCACACCAAGGCAACTCTTATAAAGGACATCATGTAATCGGGACTGGCTGACAGGTTCAGAGATTTAGTCCATTATCATCATGGCGGGAAGCATGGCAGCATCCAGGAAGGCATGGGCCTGGAGAAGGAGCTGAGAATTCTACATCTTGTTCCAAAGGCAAACAGAAGATTGTCTTCCACAGGCAGCCAGGAGGAGAGTGCACTTCTTCCGACAAGGCCACACCTCCTAATAGTGTCACTTCCTGTGGGCTAAGCATATTCACCACAATACAGTATGTGTATCTGTGTGCTTTAATTTTCTTACACCTTGATAGTCCAGCTGGGGTGATATGAGATTTGAACTTACTTTAAAACCACAGAGATAAGGAATGCAAGCAGAAGACTGGGTGGACCTGGAAGGCTTTCTAAGAATGCCTTCTTCCTCTCTCTCCCTCTCCGTCTCCTTCTCCCTCTCCCTCTCCTCTCTACTCCCTTCCCCTCCCCCCTCCCCCCTTTCTGGCTTGGTCTCTGAGATCTATAGATCTGAGAATAGCATTTTAACATTTTAACTTGAACCTCCTTTACTCACTGTTATTTGGACAATACAGGCTCTGGGCCATGCAGTGTCTCCCTGGGAGTTGAATATCTCAGAACCTGGCTTGGAAGTTTAGCCAGTTAGGTCTTGGGCACCAAGTGTTCAGACATATGAGACCACGGGGGACACTCCACCTTCAAACTGTAACAACATTTAAATCCAACCCGGTGATTTGGAATGATGATTAGTTAGAGACGTTTATTTCTATATTTCTACATCCGTTTCTATAGAGCTTATATTGTCATCAAACATGCAGTCTTCCTGCCTCAGCCTCCCAAACGTTGGGATTACAGGCTTGCTTCACTCTCTGTGGTGGTTTGAATATACTTGGTCCATGGGAAGAGGCATTATTGGGAGGTGTGGCCGTGTTGGAAGAAGTATGTCACTGTGGGGGTGGGCAAATATGCTCAGGCTCCACCCCAAGTGCAGATGAGACCCTCCTCCTAGCTGCCTGCAGAGAGTCTCCTCCTGGTTGTGTTTGGATCAAGATGTAGAACTCTCAGCTCCATGTCTGCCTGCATTCTGCCATGCTTCCTGCCATGATGATGATGGACTAAACCTCTGAAACTGTAAGCCAGCACCAGTTAAATGTTTTCTTTTATAAGAGCTGTTGTGGTCGGGCTGGAGAGATGGCTCAGCGGTTAAGAGCACTGACTGCTCTTTCAGAGGTCCTGAGTTCAATTCCCAGCAACCACATGGTGACTTACAGCCATCTGTAATGGGATCTGGCACCTTCTTCTGGTGTGTCTGCAGACAGCTACAGTGTACTCATATACATGAAATAAATAAAGTCTTTGGGGAAAAAATGGAGTTATTATAGATATAATGTCTCTTCACAGCAATGAAACCCTAACAAAGACAACGTGATATCTGGCATCTTAGTGTGAGAGTGTGTGTGTGTGTGCTCATGCGTGCGTGTGAAGGCCAGAGGACAACCTCAGGTGTCAATCCTCAAGAGAGGAGTCATCCACCTTTTTTATTTTTGAGACAGGGTCTCTCACTGGCTTGGCACTCACTGATTAAACTAAGTGGTTGGCCAAGGAGCTCCAGGAATCTGCCTGTCTCAGCTCCCTGTCAACTATATTACAAGCACAGGCTGCCACGCCTAGCATTTTTTATATGGAGATCAAATCTAGGTCCTTATGTTTGTGTGGCAAGCACTTTACTGACTGAGTCGTCTCCTCGGGCCCACTTCATATTAAAAATTAATAATGTTAATCATATTAAAAAATAATAAGACTGAAAATAGGAAAATGATGTTACTGGTAGCCAGTTATTTGTGAGGTGTGTGTAAACACACTCCTGAGAGTCCCGGTTCTACCAGCAAAGATAGAAGGGGTGGGGATGAAACAAACGGAGAAGAGAGAGGCCCCCATTTCCAAAAGAAATCACAGTGGAGACAGGAAGTCTTGGGCCAAGTTTCATACAAAGAACGCTTTCTCAACTTGGATTCTGTAATTTATCATCTTAATAATATTCTTTAAATTTTACTAAAAATGCCACCCAGGTGCACAGGACGATAGAAACCCTCCCTACCCATGGGCTTCATTTTAGAATGCCTCAATTTTCCCAGCTCCTTGGTTTCTGTTATTTTTGCCCAAAATAGCAACTTTCCTGTTCAACGGTATATTAATTCAGAATAGAAATAAAGATGCTTCCAAAAAAAAAAAAAAAAATTCTTCCAAGCACAAAAGGAGATGGTTTTCAAGAGATAATTTCCCATATTTACATATTTTACCTTAAGCATTTCGTAGTCTCTGCCTGCTGGTGAATGGATCAGATTCTCTTTTTACACGCCTTCAAAATGAACCAGTTTGGTTTCTAAGCCGTTGCAAGGACGGAAATGAATTCGAACTTCTTTTTTTTTTTTTTTCCACTTCATTCTCGCATCTTCACGTTTCCTTATTTCACATGGTTTAAAATAAAATGCCTCCGGCGATATTTTTCCTTTCTCAAGAGCAAAGTGAACGTGACTTTTCGGAGGGGTCACGGGATGCCCCGGGGTTCTGTGGGTGTTACTGGACCGCTGCCTGCTTTCAGCTTGACTGAAGGGCTTGTCAGGGTTTTCATCTCCCATGGCGCTGGCCGGAAGGGGGAGAAGGCTGTAGAGGGAGCCTCATGCTGCCGCTTTCCCACCGACATCAAATCCTGGGGTTTGAAAATTAATCCCACACAAAGACAGGCCTCCATTGTGAAGCCTGTTTGAAATTAGACAGCGATAATAACCTTTCTAGAATGTCTCAGTGTTGATGTAGCCCCCTGAGGCAACTCAAAGGTTGCCAGAGGAGATGCCCCTCCTCCAGCGTATGACTGAGATACCCAGTAACTCCAATAAGGTGACTTCCTGCCCTGGCTGGGGAATGTTATGGGACAGTGCCATGTGACCTCCAGCATCGATGGCTGCAATCCCTCTGGTAACAGCTCCTGTGGATTTCTGGTTCTGAGCCACAGACGGGCTCATGTCCCGCGCTACGGTCTCGCCAGCAAGAACGACGCGGCACACATAGGATCCTTCTGCAGTAACAGCTTTAATGCATCTTGAGAGGGAGAGCATAAGCTTGCCACGAGTGGAGACACAGAACAATAGAATACCCGCCCTTTATATGGGTCACAGCGCTTGCCTGGGACATGGAGCTTCCCCATTGGCTCCCGCACACCAGGCCAGATGCCGCCACGAGAGAGGCTGAGACTCTGAGGTGGAAAATTACCAGGTGCATGCGCACTAGCCTGTTTACAACTTGTCCTCGGCCGAATGTAGGCGCCATCTTGTAATGGCGGATGTGGGTGCTCAGGCGGCTCCCAACAGGCTCAGAATGGCTCTTCCTCATTCTTCTTGAAGATTTTTTTTTGTTTTTTTTTTGGGGGTTTTTTTGGATCAGGCAGGTCTCAAATCCAGGACAAACGGCTAACTAAGGTGCTTATTAACATATCGAAGTGGATGCTTTGTATGTTTATGAGTGTTTTGTCTCCATGGAAATGTGTGCACCACAGGAGTACCTGGTGCCTGCACACACACACACACACACAGACTTGGATCTCCTGGAGCTGGAGTTACAGACAGCTGTCAGTAGCCTCTCGTGGGTGCTGTGAACTGAACTCAGTTTCTCTGCAAGAGCATTACTTGCTCTTAGGCTCTGAGCCACCTCTGCAGCCCTGTGCCCCTTTAGTAGTAACAAATATTATTGCTTTAACAAACTGGAGCCTTTCCCTGAGCGTTAACAGAGAGAACAGAAACAACTCCCTTTCTACAGAGGATGGAAGCCCCAGAAACCAGGTGGACCAGTCACCCACCCTAGCTCTGTGGCCTGTCCTGGACCATGCCTGGTGCAGCACAGTGGACTAGTCCAGGTTCTAGAAGCTGACTCTCCTCTCTCCCATACAGGCAATCTGGTAGCTTCCCCCACTGGACAGTAGATACCCATCTCTGTCATCTATGGGTCTTCCTGAAGTGACTAAGACATGCTGTAAACTTAAGTGATTTGTATGTGACCTTACTAGACCAGAAAATCAATTTAGTTGTTTTTAATAGTGTCTATGCTTTTAAATTAGTAGATACTAACATCATCTCTGATGACTCCATTTGAAGCCCTGGTTCTGTTACAAAGATTATTGAGCCTCAGAAACAAAGAGCACAAGTTGGGTGGGGGTAGGGTGTGTGTTTGGGGAGGAGAGAGTGCTGCTCATTCCTATAATCTGAGCACTCAAGAGGCAGGAGAATGGACAATTCTAGACCAGCCTCAGGTTCAAGGGCATCCTGGGCTACTTAAGGAGACCCTATCTTGAGAAGGAGAAAGAAGCCAGCTGTGGTAGTTCACACTTTTGGTCCCAGCACTGGGAAGCAGAAGCAGGCACGTCTATGTGAGTTCTAGGCTAGCCTGGTCTACATAGTGAATTCTACAACAGCTAGGACTACATAGTAAGACCTTATCTCAAAAAATAAATTAGGAGGAGGAGAAGGTAGAAGAGGAGAAGGAGGAGGAGGAAGAGGAGGAGGAGAAGGAGGAGGAGGAGATGGAGGAAGAGAAAGAGGAGGAGGAGAAAGAGGAGGGAGAGGGAAGAAAGGAAGTGAGAGGGAGGGAGACTTGGAAGCAGCTGCTACGTTTTCCTGGTGTTCTTTTGGGGGGGGGTGGATTTTGTGGTGTTGCGTTTTGAGATTCCAAGGATAGAAGGCTCTACAAAGGTTTTATTTCATTTGACTTACTTCTTTTAACCCTTGGCAATAGTTTTGAAGCAAGGAGGCCAGACAGTTTGAGGATTTTGTCAACAACCAAAGCTGATTTATCAAAAGAGTGCTTTTTAACAGCCTAATGGCCTGGGTGGAACTCCTTTCTCTATTCTGGGTTTTGGAGAATGTGCAGGTCTGGTCCTGGCATCTGGCAACTTACAATGATGCCCCCTTCTCTGTTTTAATGTATTTCACCTCACTTAGGCAGACGGATCAGAAGCTCACAAGGAAAACCGATGCCCTTTCCCGCAGCTAAATTAACCAGAATCACGTGGAAAACAATCCAAGCCTTGTAGGAATGGGGAGCCATTAAAATGTGCCCAGAGCAATGGACTGCACCCAATCTTGCAGCCTGGCTCTCTCTCTCTCACTCAGCAGACAAGAGGCTGCTCCCTGGGATGGAGAGCAAGCCTTGTTGGAGTGCCACAATTAAAATCAGCTCCTCTGCCAAAAAATAAAAGAGAGGAAGGAGAAGGAGAACATCAAAGACAGATTGAAATGTGTAGTTAGTAATAAGAGTGGTCTCCTCTTGAACCACAGCCTGCAGCGATTCACGGCCCCCTTGTTAATGAGAAATGTTGACCTCTGGTTTGTGAGTTAAACTTGTAATCCCAGCTAATGAAGTAAATCACTTCTAACTTGAGCCTGTTGTTCCTGTGTGCTCTGCACACTGGGTCTGTGAGTGAGTGCCCAGGTCCACATGCAAATGGGGGGTGGAGAGTGGGGCTGAGGTTGGGGGGAAGGATTCTGGGACTGCAAGGGGCTTTGTACATGCAATGGGCACACTGTGGGCATTCTTCCTCCTCTTTCCCCTGAAGTTTGAGTCCCGGGCTTTACAGACAAACTTCTACTGCTAAGCTGCAACTCCACTTAGCCCTGTTTGGCTTTATTTCAAGGTCGGGTCTCAGTGTGTAACTGGGGCTAGCTCTGTACTCCAGAGCCTCCTGTCTCAGCCTCCCAAGAAGTTGGGATTCCAGGCATGTGCAGCCACCTCTGGGCTTGATCCTAGACACACAGTGAACCTCTTACTTTACAATTACTCTATTGAAACTCAAATATTGATAAAAGAAGGAGAGAGGGAGGGAAGGAGGGAGGGACAGTGTAGAAGCTGGAGTGAATGACATTTTATTGGGAAGTAAGCAGGGTACCCTGCTTACTACATTTATTTATTTATTTATTTATTTATTTATTTATTTATTTATTTATTTATTTAGAGACAGGGTTCTCTGTGTAGCCCTGGATGTCCTGGAACTCACTCTGTAGACCAGGCTGGTCTTGAACTCAGAAATCCGCCTGCCTCTGCCTCCCAAGTGCTGGGATTAAAGGCGTGCGCCACCACGGCCGGCCATTTTATTTTATTTTATTTGCATCATCCCAGATAGCTCAGTTGGAAGAACGTGAGACTTGTGTGGTGTGTGTGTGTGTGTGTGTGTGTGTGTGTGACCTATATGGACACACAGCAAACAGAAAAAGCCTTTGACTGTCCTGTGTAGAATTCTCTACCTTGAGACAGGATTTCTCACTGAACTTGGAATTAGAGTGGTGTTTGTGTGTTTGTCTGCGTGTTGTTTGTTTGTTTTATCAGCTAGGCTGACTGGCCAGCAAGCCCCAGTAGTCTTTACTCAGCACTGGGGTTCTGAACACTCTCTGCCCTGCGTAGCTTTTAGGTAAGGGCCAAGGATCCAAACCCAGGGCCTGTGTTTGCGTAGTGGGTGTTCTTACCTACTGTTATCTCTCCAGCTCTTTGTTCATTTCTTTATCTCCTAGAAGTCTCTTTTCACTTCTATGTGAACAATGAAATTCCTAATCCAGAGCTTGGGCGTGGTGTTTGGAATCCAAGGGGATTTACGGAACAAAACAAAAGGTGCTAAACGGGAAGCTGGAGAGACAGCTCAGCATTCGAGTGCTTACTGTACTAGGTGACACACATGCCCTTAGTCCTAGCACTTGGGAGGCAGAGGCAGGAGTATACCTGTGAGTTCGAAGCCAGCCTGGTCTACACAGTAAGTTCCAGGACAGCCTGGGCTACGTAGAGACTGGTCTCAAAAAAAGAAAATGAGAAAGTGTTTACTGCTGTTGCCAGCCCCCACTGCAGGTGGCTCACCACTGCTATAATTCCAGATCCATGACACCTTCTTCTGGTCTCCTGTGTGCATACACACACACACACACACACACACACACAGAAACACACAGAAATGAATCTAAGGAGGAAAGATGCTGCCACGGAGTGAAGGAAAGATCACTAAGTAGTACAGGAGTTGGTAGGAAGCCTGGAGCTGTGGCTTGCACTGATAATCCCAGAGCTCCAGATGCGCTGAGGCAGAAGGATTGAGGGTTGGAGGCTAGCCGGGACTAGACAGCTAGACCTTGTCCTAAGAAGAAAAAAGGAAATGAGAGAGAGGAAGGGGGGGAGGAAGAATTGGGTCTAAGAACATCTGCAGGGACCGTGGGCAGACTGGCTTCTGGCTTTATTGAGAACGACGGAGGAAAAAGAAAATCTGTAGTAAGAAACTAGATACAGCTGGGATGCCTCGGGCTTTCTTCTTGCGGTGACAGACTACAGCTTCAAGGCATGGTCTGAAAAACAAAAAACAAGAAAGAAAGAAAAAAAGAAAGAAAGAAAGAAAATGTCATCTTTTAGTTGTGTGAGGGCAAGAGAGGGTATCTGGCCATTGTTTTCTCTAAAAGGATTTCATCCCGGGAGTTGTTTAGAGCTTACAGAAACCTAGTTTTGTTTGGCTCAGTGACAGATAATATTCTGTTTCTCCTGGCTAGTCTAAATTCTCTCAATGTTTTCTAGATTACAGTGTGAATTTTCTTCTCTTCTGACGGGGTGGCAAAGTGACTTCATTTTCTGCCAGGAGGCCACACAGTGTGCCTTTGAGGCTGAACAGCTTGCAAGGGACCTTCTGGTTTAGAGGAGAGCTTTACTTTTCCTACCCTAAGGGGAAAAAAAAATTTGAGAGCAGGCACAACTATGCACCCCAGGCTGGCTTTCCAGGTAGAAGCCCCTCAAAATTGGCTCTATGTGGATTTAGTGGGGGGAGGGCTGGTGCTGGCCACTTCATCCAGGTCTCTTGGACAACCTTCTCCAAACGACTTACTCTGCAAGTGGGGTCTGGCCTCATGACGCAGCCATGTCACCCCAGCATCTGGGGTGGAGGGGTTGGGGTGGGGGGTGGGCTGAAGCAAGGAAAGCACAAGATCAAGGCCCCAGCTGTGGACCAATTTAGTGAGACACTTTCAAAATTTTTAAAAACTAGACAGACTGGGAGGGGGCAGAGGGTGTTGATCAATGGTAGGGGCACTTGCCTAACGTGGAAATTCAATCAGCTCCCACTCCCAAATCTGCCATCTTTATTTCTCTCATAATCTTGTCAAACATCATTTAAAGGGTTTCTAGAATTTTCTTCAATCTCGATGGGCAGAGGAAAAGGGTTTTGGGGGGGGGAGGTGTTTTTAAATCATTGATCCTTGTTATTTTTGTGTAAGGGCACCTAGCATAGCCTTCTTGTGTCTCTCTGATTTTTCGTGAGACAAAGAGAAGCGATCCGGCATTTGTGTGACCCTGAAGAGAACTCTGGGGTGGCACCCCCAGGGGCTGGAAAAGTCACTGGCCAATGTCTGAAATCGGAGGATGAGGACATCTGAGGCCTGAGGCCAGTGGTTCACATCTACTACAAATATTATGTATAAAGCGGTTTGAATTGTCTCGTTTTTTCCTCAAACATGGGTAAAATATGAATGTGTCTAACAAGTGGAGGATCCATCTCCAGCAAATCTGTTGTGGGATGTCAGGACCTGGTACCCGGACAATACCATCTGGAACACAACCCTTGTTTATCAGCTCTGCAGCTTCCCCGACCCCCTTTGTTTCCATTCATTTAATTCAAAGTGAAACAACTGAGCATGCAAAACTAAAATTAGCCAGGGAGGGGAAAGGTGTAAGGGTACACACCAGCAGATCTATTAGAGTGGATGGGTTATCAGGTCCCTTGCCACTCTTCAGACAAGGGCCTATTAAACCTGGTAATGTCGGCTGCCAGCCATGCCCCCAGCAAAGAAAGAAGGCCGAGGCAGGCCTATTTCACATGCACCAGACACAAGAATTAAATAGCCCGATGTTCCCTAAAAGACTGAAGTACATCTCTTTCTGACATTCATCTTGGGCAAAAAATCCATTGATCTCCATATGTCCCTTGGCAATTATAAAATATTAAAGCCAAGTCACATTTTTCTCGTTGGCTTAATTTTTTTTCTCTTTTCACTGCTTTTTATTTGATCAATTTTAACAAGTTAGAAGTAGCATATAGTGATGATAATAGCAGCACTAGCAACAACAAATAATAATTCAGGGTCTTAAAGTTTGATCTTTTGGCTTCTTTTTTATTCTGTTGTGGGTTTCTGTTAAAAAGACTTGAGGTCTCTTTCCACACATAGAGAGGAGGCAAGCCAGGAGCTCTTTATTGAGAGTGATATTCATTAGGAGGTACCAGCCTGATTTCCAGTCTTTTTCTGTTGTGCACTATTCAAGCTGTCTCAGAATTACCATGTGTTTTAATCCAGGCGTGTCTGGTATGGCTGGAGGTTTGCGTAGGCTCCGCTGAGATTTTTTTAAAAGATGTGTCTCCTTTTTCCCCCCCTGTTTTTATGCATTTGTAATTTTGTAGCGTTTGATGTTTGCTAATTCAGAATAGAACATAAATGCTAGCACAGACCTACATAATAAAAATGCAGAATTTGGGGGAGCCTATTTTTCTTAGAATAGCAATTTGGGACTTTTCTTTTTAGTCCTCCTTGCCATGAATTATTGCAACATAATCTCCAAATTTAGAAAATCTACTTTGTTTTATCTCTTTAAGTAATTTCATTTTGATTTTTATGCATATACCCACTCTCTCTGTGTGTGTCTGTCTCTGTCTCTCTGTGTTTATCTGTGTCTCTGTGTCTCTGTCTCTGTCTCTGTCTCTCTCTCTCTCTCTCTCTCTCTCTCTCTCTGTGTGTGTGTGTGTGTGTGTGTGTGTGTGCAGTGCCCAGAGAGGCCAAAGAGGGGCGTCAGATTCTCTGAAACTAGAGCTGTAAGTAACTGTGTGCCGCCCAGTGTGGCTGTGGAAACTGGGAACTCAGACACTCTGTAAGATTAAAAAACACTCTTAAGCACTGAGCCCACCCCTCTAAAAAGCCATTTTATAACTGAAAATCATTTTATATGAAATGATGCATTTTTTTGTATATGTGGCACCAGAGGTTGACCAGAGGGCCCTGTGTATGCTAGGCACACGTTCTACCACCAAGCCACTCCCTCAACCCATGAAATAATAAATCTCTCTGAAAAAATGATAAAACCTGTGGTAATTATTTTTCCTCTTTACACATAGATTTTCCTATGAAATGCCACATTTAATTAATTCCTTTATCAAATGCTTTATATTTCATTAAACTCTTCCCACAGACCCATGGGCTCGTAGTTTTGTCTCAGGTTTCCAGATTAAGACTGCCAGGGACTCCAAAGCACCAGCAAGTGCTCCCCCTCCCATGGCAAGGTCAGAAAAGAAAAGGGAAAGACGAAGGTAGAGTGGAGAGGGAGAGAGGAGCAGGATTTGGTAGTTCTGGCCTGAATCTCGGGTGCTCAGGAGACCAACATGAGAGATTGGTGAGTTTGAAACCAGAGTTAGTTGTACAACAAGGTTCATGCCAGCCCAGGTTACAGATGGAGACTTTCTCAATACACCACAATGAGGGCAGGGCCTGGGGAAGAGTACTGTCAATCATGGGGAAGACCAGGTCACTGCAGAATCCAGACAAGGGCCAAGTCGGCCTGGGGCAGGTTAAGGAGCAGTGTTTTCATTTGTCTCTCCTGCCTGGTTCACGATGATGAGGGTTGAACCTGCCGTACTTTGAAATCCTTCGCAGAGGATGATCCATGCTCTTCAGCTTCGATCCTGCCCTGAGACAGGACCCTGTGTGTGATGACTCTATAGAAGCACTGTGGCTATTCCAAGTGGCCAATTATAAACACTTCAAAGAGAATTCAAAATACAGTTTTCAAGACTCTGAGCCTAGTGGCTTCTGGCCTCCTAATAGGGCTTACCTGGGTTTGCACAGGAGCCTTAGGTACAGAATTTTCTTGGTAGCTGCCATTGTCATTCTTGTTCTTATTCCTAAAAGTCCGTGTGTCTTCTCTGTCACACCCACAACAATGAACTGCATGTTCCCTTTTGAGAGGGAAGAATGTGACCCCTTAAAGGAGACAGGTGGCACTTTGGGAACCCAAACTATGCCCCCACCTATGTGTCCCAGTCATCTGGAACTCTGAAGCCAGGGCCACGAGCTTAGCGAGGTACACCTGTGTTCCACACTGGTGTTCCCTTTTCAGGCCACCAGCCCCCTTAAGGTCTATCCTGTCACATACCTCTTGGGTATTGTCAGTCCAGCATCTAAGACAATACTTCAAGTGGAATAGGAGTGCTGGAGAGATCTGCTGAGAGAAGAATGTGTGTGTGTGTGTGGTAGATGAAAGAAGGAAGGGTAGGTAGGTGGGTGGGTGGAGAGATGGAAAGGGAAACGGAAGGATGGATGGATGAGAGAGAGAGAGAGAGAGAGAGAGAGAGAGAGAGAGGTAGGTAGATAGGTAGAGGGCTTATAGACGGAGGAATGGATGGGTTGGAAAGGAGTCAGCCTGAAAGATGAATGGATGCAGGAGAGTTCACCAACTCTCATAGCCCATGGAAGGAGTGCAGCCCCCACACAACACAGCATTAGGATTTTTCAAGGTGTCCCATTCATTCAAGGCACTCAACCAGAAACATGCTTTTTCCGAGAAGCATTTTTAGGAGTTTTGTGTGCATTTGTGTGTTTGAGACCACGGCTCTCTTAAAGAGTCAGGTTGGCTGGTCTCCAGCGGGTAAGTTCTCCTACTTAATCACACCTGGCTTGTGACTGTACACACACACACACACACTCACACACACACACACACACACCTCCCTCAGCAGAAGGCTTTGCTTTGTTCCTGGGTTGCCCAAATCCGGCAGTATAGTCCCTAGGGACCCTTGAGAGTAAAGGCCCCTTCTCTTTTTCCTTCCTCTTGGCCTGCGGCTTAGGCATGAGAATTAGCCCACACCATCCAGTTCTCTCGGGGAGGTCTCAATGGCCTTTCTCTTCACAGTCCCTTCCTCCTAGAAGTGGCTCCTACACTTTAGGAGGTGTAAATAACCATGTAGTTTCTTCTTGGAAGCCTCACTTGTCCCATCTGTAAAGTGGGGGTAAAAATGATTACCAGTTTGTCTCATTATGTCATTATGTAGTTGCCTTCTGAGAGAGAGAGAGAGAGAGAGAGAGAGAGAGAGAGATCAACAAGCTGTAAAATGTACAAGCCTGAAGCTTCTATGTCCATTTGATTTGGTACTAGGGATTAAATTTAGGGCCCAGAGCTTGCTAGGCAAACAAACACTCCATCACTGAGATAAAGAACTACTATCCCTAGCCTTTTAAAAACTATCTTTTTACCTTGAAACAGAATCTAAGTTTCCTGGTTTACCTTGACCTCAGTCCTCCATCCTCCTGCCTCAGCCTCCTAAGTAATTGGAATGACCAGTCTGTACATGCAGACTCACACATGCTCATTTAAATCTTGGGCCCTAAACTGTACACTTACGATCATTTTCTTCATTTGCTGGTACTGACAGGATGATGCTTATTTTCTTAAGGCTGAGCCAATGTCAAATCTGGAGGATAAAGGAGTAGGAGATGGGACTCTCAGAGTTTACACCAGACTCGAAAGTTGCAGTACCTCTCCATGTTTCTCTTGTCAAGTTTTCTTTATTAATTTTTAATTATGTGTATGTCTGGGGGTTGTGTGTACATGTGTGTTGGAGGAGCATGTGCAAGTGAGTTCAGGTGTTGGAGGGGGGCAGGGGAGCTGTCTGCTTTCCGGAAGCTGGAGCTATAGGCATTGTGAGCCACCGGACATGGCTGCTGGGAATTAAGCTCAGGTCTCCTGAAAGAGAGAGCAAGCAGTACATGCTTGTAACCACTGGGCCATCTTTCCAGCCCCCTTTGTCAAGTTTTAAACATTCAATTTACTTATATTAGAAACGTGTTTGGCTTTGTAATCATTGAGCCCAAAGGTCTATAAAATACAATAAATATGATAGTCACCAGTGTCTGTGAATGGTGTGTATGAGAGAGGTGAGGCGTATGGGAAGGTAGATATTCAAGGCAGCCAAACCCAGTTCACATACCCCCAGCCAGCCCATGTTAACATGCTGTTCTTTCCCAGGCTTAACATGACCTTGGAAATTTCCTAATCCCTCACTCTGGAATGCAATGATATTGTATTAAAATGGTCCCGTGTTAAAATAAAAAATAAAAACCCTTCAGTGAGCCTTGTTTTCCTGTAACAATCACCTCATTTTAAAGGTCATGGTGTGGGGCTGCGGGGGTGGTGACCTGAGACCCTTCCCTGCTTACCTGTACTTCTGATCTGAGGCCTGTGTGCTCACAAACGCTCTTCCCCTCTAAGCTTCAGCAGCTAAATAAGTTGCAGGCCCTTCAGCTATACTCATAAAATTTTCCTTCCAGACAACATGGTCTGTTTATTGTGTAATAATCGAAATGGCACTAAATCGCGGTGATTGCCGAACACTTAGGAATCGCATTAACCTCTTCAGTGCTAAGTGGGTTTCTGCCGTGCCCCAGCTCTTCAGACAGGCTTCTGCCACCAGACCTTCCTTATCCTGAGTCAGAGGGAAAATGAAAATTCTCAGGCCCGAGGCTGAGGCAGAAGGATTATAACTGTAAGGTCAACCTGGGCTATATAGGGGATTAGAGGTTAGCAAGGTCAATTTAGTGAAACTCTGTCTCAAAAACAAAAACTGGAGATTTCCCCAGTGGTAGAGTACCTGCCTAGAATTCCCCAAGTGAAGGACTGGGGGCGTGGCTCAGTGGTAGAGCATCTGCCTAGAATCCCCCTGTGAGGGCCTGGGGGCGTGGCTCAGTGGTAGAGCCCCTGCCTAGAATCCCCAGTGGGGTGCTGGGGGCGTGGCTCAGTGGTAGAGCCCCTGCCTGGAATCCCCAAGTGAGAGGCTGGGGGCGTGGCTCAGTGGTAGAGCACCTACACTTCCATCCCCAAGTGAGGGGATGGAAGTGTGTGGCTTAATTCTAGAGCAATTGCCCAGTATGTGCAAGGCTTCGGGTTCAATTCTCAGTATGTCCCCAAACAAACACACAAAAGCAAAAGAATCAGACTCGAGGTATGTACTGGTAACAGGCTAGATCCTCCTTGTTTGCTGTTAACCTGGAGAGTTTCACCTGAATGGGAGACAGAGCCGAAATGGAAGCTGTCTTCTGTTGAATGCTCCCAGAGATCTGATTGCCCATCCTTGGCCCCCAAATTCCTACTTCTGTCCCCTGGCTTCAGCACATGTGTATTTTGATGACAGTTGCTTTGGAGAATAGATTCTCCTAAGAGCAACCAAGAGAGCTGCCTGGTCGCTGAAGCTGCTTCAGTTGAGAAGTTGCTGGGTCCTAGGAGCGGTAGCCCCTGCCATCCTGCAGGAGGCCTGGCTGCAGTGGCCTTGGCATCCCTGGGCCTTGTTCCTGAGCGGCAGGCAGGCCCGAGAAGGAAGAGTTAACCAGAAATGGAGCGGCGCTGCTCCAGGGCAGGCAGCCTCGCTGCAGAACAGAGCAGCATTCGTGCGAAGGCAAGTCATTTCCCGAAACAGTGCAGACACACGGCCTCGGGCAGCCTAAAACCTTTGGAGACCAAAATGGCTCGCAGGGGTTGGAAGTAATAAGGTGTTTTTCCCTTCTTTCTCCTTCACTGAGATTCTGTGAGGTTGCTTTGCATGGCTGGGGAACAATGGTCCAGTGTTTTTTTGTATTTTCAATGGGTATTAAGATCCATTACATTGTGACATTTTTAAGATTGGTTATCCTGTAGTTTGGTGTTAAATTGAAGTTGTTTGTTTTGAATTTAATTCTTTCATTTTTCAAATAGCAAATGTGGAGTTGCTGTGGCTCAGTATGGGGTTGGCTTACTGAAGCAAGGTTTAGGTATGGAGCACAGGTCACCCCCAGACCTTGGCAGAATTTGTCAGGGTGGAACTTAACCTATTTCCCTATGGGATAGTCAGTGAAGCCCCTTGGAGGCCACTTTCAAAACTAGGAGGTAGGGGTCGTCTCCACTGACTCTCAAGAGCAACGGGATAGGAAAGGCTTTTGAATAAAACGTTCTACAGCCAATCTGTTATGGCTGATGCAGCTTGCATATAATCATTTCCTCTCTATGTCTACAACAGCAGTCGAATCGGCTCCCATCCAACAAATGACCCAGCAGCAGTGGGCCAGCCGCCACTGAAAATGACATCTGTTAACTCTTTGTCACATGCCCGGTCCTTCCTTCTTTCTCCCCAAACGGCTCTGTGGTTAATTAGGCACAGAGCATCTGACACAGGCTCTCGAGTGGAAAGACCTGCTTAGGGGCAGGGAAAAGTCTGGCTCCAAGTAATTCTCTCTTTTCTCTCCCTTAAAAATAAAATAAAATAAAGAACCATAGCAAATTGCTATAAAATAAACATTCATTCAGAGCGCCAGAATAGGTTGTAGGAATATGTTTTGATTATGCCCCAAGATTACAGGGTTACTGTACAGCTTGGTGTCATGAGACCCAGGCTTTTGTGGGAGGGGAAAAAATCACATCAAATTCTTGTTAAACCCTAAGAAATTTTCCATCAGAGGAAGAGAGGCAGCCAACAGTACCCCTGATGCCCATGAGTTTAGAATCAGGCACACATCTGTCCAGTCATTACCAGCCCAGTTAATGGTAAGCAGTTTCATTGTAATTGGTTGCTGGAACTTGAAATGACCAATCTGATAAGCGCAAATTTAGGACCAGCCCCAGCTAAGGGGCACACACTGCCTTTGCATTGGACCAGACTTCCTAGAATCCGTGTGTAGCAACTGTATCCATCACTGGATTTGGTACTATACTGGTGGAGGTGAGGGTGGGAGTTTCTTCTCCTCACCTTCCCTCAGCTGCAGAGTTCCAGTCATTCTGGGATCCATAGTTCAGGGCTGAACATCTGTGATCTTCTAGTCTGACTGACCCTCATACTGTTCTCAGCCTGTTTGCCCAACCTGGGCTCATGCCAAGTGTCTCAGCAATGTGATTGCTTGCCGGCTTCCCCCACATGGGGATCCTCCAGAACACTACCATCCCACTCCACCCCCACCCCCAAACATGCCTGGATGCTTGCTTGACCTTTCGAGAGAAAGCATGGCTTCCCTATCGTTCCCCATCTAGAGGAAGAGGGCCCAGAGGGGCGTGTGACATGCTCCAGGAGAACCTTCCAAGCCATTCCTAGCCTGGAGGAAACTCTAGGTAGCTACATCCTGGCTGTAAAGCTGAGCAGCTTGGGAGACTCAAGAAGGTCTTACTTTGCCCTTGATGGAGCAAGTCAAAGGAGTGTTCTTTTGAAATTGAACTCAGGACCTCTGGAAGAGCAGTCAGTGCTCTAGAAGAGAGTCAGAGCCATCTCTCCAGCCCAATTTCATTTCTTTTATCATTTCTTTATTTCTTTTCTCCCTTCCTCCCCTCCTTACCTCCTTGTCTCTTCCTTCTCCATGCAAGGAATCAAGCCTAGGACGTCGTACATGCTAGGCAAGTTCTGTACCACTGAGCTGCACCCACAGCACCTCTTTGCCAGTTCAGGTAGAAATGTATTTTAGTACCATTGAAAACCCTTATCATCTCAGGCTGTCAAGATGGGTCAATCTGCTGCTGTTGCAGAGGACTGAAGTTCAGTTCCCTGTACCCACTTCAGGCAGCCCACAACCACCTGCAACTCCAGAGCCAGGGTATCTGACTCCCTCTTCTGGCCTCTTTGGGTACTGCGCAAATGAGTTTCTTTAAGAATGCAGCACTCAGGAAATCGGACTCTGCACCTTGCCTGGGCAGCACAATAGAGCCCTGATGGTGTGGGTATCCTGAGGGCATAAGATCAGGAGAGCTGGACCTGCCCCTGGTGGGTTGATGCATTGGGTGACCTAGCCAGGGCAATCCTAGAGAGCTCACCCTGGTGGTGTGGGCACGGGAGAGCCAGTAGTCTGACTAACTAATTCATCTACCACCAATATCCAGGTCCAGGGCTTTGAGTTGGCCCACCCCAACATCTATCCTATCTATGAACTGCTGGAGCACGTGAAGGAGACCACCCTACAGATCCAAAGCTTCGGGATCTCCATGATACAGGGCAACAACAGGATATCCAAGGGCAAGTCCTTCTGAGGATTCAGTATTGATAGTATAGCAGAAGCCAGAGCCCTCAAACCTGACCAATGATTCATTGCAATGAACATTTGCACGCACAATGTGTAGACAAAAGGTTACACTGTGGGACACACTGGGACATACTGCCGCTTCTACTATATATATATATATTTTTTTTCGTTTCTTTTCTTTTGTTGGGAGGTTAGAAGGGCAGAGGGTGAGAATGAGGGGACCGGGAGATGAGTGGGATTGGGGTGCATGGGATTGGGGTGCATAGTGTGAAATTCACAAAGAACGAATAAAAAGATTTATGAAGAAGAATGCTGCTCAGGCCAGGTAATCTGGGAGTGGCAAACGTGAGGAAGCAGAATAGTTCTGTGTAGGCCTCCTTGCCAGGGTTAGGGCTTAAACCCATCAAAAGGGCCTTAGATCATTTTTGGTTGGTTAGTTGGTTTTTGGTTTTTCGAGACAGGGTTTCTCTGTATAGTCCTGGATGTCCTGGAACTCATTCGGTAGACCAGGATGGCCTCGAACTCAGAAATTCGCCTGTCTCTGCCTCCCAAGTGCTGGGATTAAAGGTGTGCGCCACCACTGCCCGGCCGGGCCTTAGATCTTAAATCAAAATTATACTCTTTGGTTCTGTCCTTTACATGTTTGTCCGGGGGGGTGGGGGGGAACAGCTGTGAGCCAGGTCTTCGCTCCTTCTCACTTATAGATCCCAACCCATCCATCCAAATAATATGAGATGATTCGAAATAAGTTATCACAGAAGCAAATATTGAAAACGACCTTTTTAAAATATTTGTTTCATTTTATGTTTATGGGTGTTTTGCCTGCATGTGTGTTTGTGCGCCACATGTGTGCACTGCCCTCAGAGGCCAGGAGAAGTTGGATCCCTTGGAGCTGGAGTTACAAATGGTTTTGAGCACTCATGTGAGTGATGGGAATCGAACCTGTGTTCTCTGGAAGAGCAGCCAGTGCTCTTAATTATTAAGTCATCTCTCCAGCCCCTATTTGTTTGGTTGGTTTGTTTTTTTTCAAATGCACTGTGTGCATGTGTGTGTGTGGGGGGGTGAGAGTAGATGTCCTCAGAGGCAAGAAGAGGTATTGTATCCTCTGGAGCTGGCCCTACAGAGAGCTGTAAGCCACCTGACATGGGTGCTGGGACTTGAACTCCGGTCCTCTGGAAGGTCACCAGATGCTATTAATGGCTGAGCCATGTGTCCAGCCCTGAAACCATCTTGGGATGAGCACACACAGTGTTGTTGTTCTCTGTTGGGTTTGGACCAATGAGTTTGCAGTTCCTCAAGCCTCATCCTATGCACGGCCAAGCATCAAAGTGAGACTGGGCTGATGCTGGGTCATCTGTCAATTCAGCTGTGTAGACTGAAGCCCCACACCTACCCATGACATTATTTTGTGTCACTGGTGCAAGACTCCAAATGGAGACCTTGATTTCGAAGAAGAGAATAGATGGAGCTGGTCGGAAGTCAAGCCACAGTGCAGCTCTGCCCCCCCCCCCCCCCGTTCCTCCTCCTTCAGCAGTAGTGCTGGCAGTGAGCAGGTGCAGGAGACTAGCCACTGTTGTTACTATGACATCCTTTTCAGTCCACGCCCCCTATCCCACACCTAGGGCGCCAATTGCAGGGAGGCCCTTCAAAGGTGTCCAAAGTCACCTGTGAGGCCAGAGCCTTGACATCCATGGGTCTGAGACTATGGGGTCTGGGATTCAGGCCCTGACGTTTCCTTTGAGACTCTGTCCAGAGCCTGCACATGTGGGTTAAATTAGAGCAATATGTTTTTCTAACAGCGTCTTGGCTGAAAAGTCAAGCAGATAAATGGAAACAAACCCAGCTTTATGTGAATGAAAGGGGGCTAGTAGGAGGGTGACTTCTGCCTACAGGGCTGCCCTGACAAGGCTGCTCTCTGGACTCTCTACCCCACCCCCTCTTCCTTTGCCTGCCTTCCTGACCCTTCTGCTGAGCCCAGGAAGCCCTCTCTAGAGGATTCCTCACAGATTCTCCTGACAGGCCTCCTGTGCCTCCCAGCATGCCGTGGTACCCCTGTGTGCCCAGTGCTGTACCTATGCTCAGCACAGCCTGGAGTCGCTAAAGGAAGTTGCCCATCCATTTCTACTTCCCATTCATCACTGTTAGTAGGGATGGCATGGCATGGTAAGGGGACTCAGCCCAGCACTGTGTATGGCATGTCACATGATGCCATAACATAAACATGGGATGCTTCTAGAACGACTTGTGTCCTCTCCTTACTGTTGTTATTCCTTACAACCCCTCCAAACTCTATCTGGCCTGGGGACTCAGTGCTGCCTGTTCTCACCCAAGCCTCTTTCCTCCATGAACCTTGCCTGGAACGGGGCAAGACAGTGGCTGTAAGGTCAGGGATAGGTGGCTAGTGGATGCTTGCTAGTAAACTGGCTTGTGATGCCTCTCTGTTGAGGTATTTTATTTCAGTCTGACAAAGGGTCTTGCTATGTAGTTCAGGCTGGCTCTAAATTCGTGATCCTGCTGTCTCTGCCATATGACTGCTGTCATGCCTGAAACTGTTGCTGGTTTAATAGAAGCAGGACAGGCCCTCAAACAAAGGTGGCCTGTGTCTGTCACTTCTGAGTTGCAAGAGCAAATGACATCATTAAGAAAATGCTGAAGCCAGGCAGTGGTGGCACACACCTTTAATCCCAGCACTCGGGAGGCAGAAGCAGGCAGATTTCTAAGTTCGAGGCCAGACTGGTCTACAGAGTGAGTTCCAGGACAGCCAGGGCTACACAGAGAAACCCTGTCTTAAAAAAAGAAAGAAAGAAAGAAAGAAAGAAAGAAAGAAAGAAAGAAAGAAAAGAAAATGCTGAAAGCAGGCTCCTGGGGGTCATAGGACACTATCCATGTTGATTCCTAAAAGGTAATATCCAACTCCCCCTTCCCAGCCTTGTCAATATTACATCAACAAATTAAAAATGTAGATAATTGTGGTGTTAAAAAAGAAAAGAAAAGAAAACTCACAAGCTTGAGAGATGGTTCAGGAGCTGCTGCTCTTCCAAACATCCTGAGTTTGATTCCCAGAACCCACATCAGGTAGCTCACAGCTGCCTGTAACTCCAGGCCCAGGGATCAACCTCTTTCTGCCCGCCCTGGGCACCTGAATACACACACACACACACACACACACACACACACCACACCACACCACACCAGAGAGAGAGAGAGAAAGAGATCTTAAAAAAAAATAACAAAAATCTTTTTAAAAAAATAAAAATCAGGGCTGGAGGGATGGCTCAGCAGTTAAGAGCACTGACTGCTCTTTCAAAGGTCCTGAGTTCAATGCCCAACAACCACATGGTAGCTCACAGCCATCTGTAATGGGATCTGATGCCCTCTTCTGGTGTGTCTGAAGACAGCTACAATGTACTCATATACACAAAATAAATAAATCTTTTCCAAAATAAAAAATAAGAACCCATCTGACCTTCTTCTGTGGGCCCCTGGGAAAATGAAGACAACTTCTGGAGGACCCCCATCGCTGAGAACTTTCTAGTGCTTACTTCTCATTCATGGCTGGAATCTAATTAGTCACTAGAATTGCTTAAAATTACACCACTTTGCTTTGTAAATACTTTTCTAGACTCTGGTAAATGTGTAAGGACAGTCTCACTGGAATCTTCCTCCAGAACCACCCCTGCATTTGTGTTTGCCAGTGCCCAGTGGCTGTTTGCCAGTGCCCAGTGGCTGTGTTTGCCAGTGCCCAGTGGCTGTGTTTGCCAGTGTCCAGTGGCTGTGTTTGCCAGTGCCCAGTGGCTGTGTTTGCCAGTGCCCAGTGGCTGTGTTTGCCAGTGCCCAGTGGCTGTTTGCCAGTGTCCAGTGGCTGTGTTTGCCAGTGTCCAGTGGCTGTGTTTGCCAGTGCCCAGTGGCTGTTTGCCAGTGCCCAGTGGCTGTGTTTGCCAGTGCCCAGTGGCTGTGTTTGCCAGTGCCCAGTGGCTGTTTCCTCCCTAGAAACCCTCAACAGCTTGAATGTCTATTCACATGACCTCCTCCAAGAGACTAGAAGTGTAATGAAAGGGGCTGGGTCCCCACATGCACACCTGTCCCTGACACTGGGGTGCTTAATATGGACTTTGTGAGAGGCTGGTACTCTGTTTTGGTGTCTTGTCTTATTTAGGAATGAGGATTTATTTTCCAAGTTTCTTACTCCATCTTGTCATTGTATGGAGAAAGCCTGGGGGGGTGGGGGGGGACCTTTCAAGTGCTTCAGTGTCTGAAGCCCTCCTGCTTGTCAGCCGTTGCAGCTCCGGACTCAAAGGTTCCCTAAGAGGCAGTCTCTTTCCTCATCTGCCAGAACCTAGAATGTAGCAGCCTGCTGCATAAGCAGGTGCTGTAAATGAATCAGTAAAACAAGAGAGGAAGGTAGAAATTGCTAAGAACATAGCAGCAGGAGTTTATTTGTAGGCTACTGTAAGAGACTGGTTGTGTGAGCTCATAATAGCCCCTCTGGGCAGGGACCTTGGACAAGGGTATCCCCTAAACGAAACTAAGTGTCCACTCATTCTCCCCTCTCATTTCCTTCTTAGGTCAAAGATTCCCAGGGTCTGGGTTGACTTAAAGGCCTGGGCACAGGAGTCCCTTCACCTGTCAATATGGAGCAGCATCTCAGGTACAAGTAGGTGCAGAACAGCCGTGGAAGGCAGCAGGAAGTTAGGAAGTCAGCTCCACTTCTTAGCGATTTCCTGAGATCAGAACAGAAGGCAATAATCCCCTTCAGTTCAGATGCTGGGGTTTGGCATTTTATAATTAATTAATTGAGACAAAGTCTTTCCATGTAGCCCAGGCTGGCCTCAAACTTGCCATCTTCCTGCTTCAGCCTCTTTCATAAATAAAAAACAAAACAGATCACTATTGCTGCAATGAAACCCCATGACCAAAAGTGAGTTGGGGAGGAAAGGGTTTACTTGACTTAAGTTTCCATATCACTGAAGGAAGTCAGGACAGGAACTCAAGCAGGGCAGGAACCTGGAGTCAGGAGCTGATGCAAAAGCCATGGAAGGGTGCTGCTTACTGGCTTGCTCAGCCTGCTTTCTTATAAACCCCAGGACCACCAGCCCTGGAATGGCATTGCCCAAAATGGACTGGACCCTTCCCCATCAATCATTAATTAGAAGAATGCCTTACAACTAGATCTTATGGAGGCATTTTCTCAGTTGAGGTTCCCTCCTTCCAGCTAACTCCAGCTTGAGACAAATTAAGACAAAAGTAGCCAGTGTAGTAACTGATCTTAGCACGTCTTACTCCTGGTTACAAAGTATCCGACTGTACCTTGAGATGATGACAGCTTGTAACAAATTAAGACAAAAGTAGCCAGTATAGTAACTGATCTTAGCATGTCTTACTCCTGGTTACAAAGTATCCGACTATACCTTGAGATGATGACAGCTTGTAACAAATTAAGACAAAAGTAGCCAGTGTAGTAACTGATCTTAGCATGTCTTACTCCTGGTTACAAAGTATCCGACTATACCTTGAGCCCAGTTCTAAGTTTGTTGGCTGTCTTTTTTTCATTGTACTTTTTTGTATTAATATCTTCATTTTAAAGTATTGGTTTACATTCTTTTCTTTATTTTGTGTATGGGGGTATGGGAATAGGTACACTGGTACATGCCACAGCACATGTGTGCGCATCTGAAAACAATTTACAGGAGTTGGCCCTCTCCAGCATCTGCCCTAGCTGCTTTTATTCACTGAGCCCCTCTCCCCTCCCTTTTTGTTATTTTTAATCACACAGTAGCTGACCTCAGGGATCTTCAGAGCACTGGCTGCTCTTGCAGAGGACCTAGATTTGGTTCCCAGCATCCACATGGCAGCTAACAACCATCTTTAACTCCAGCTCCAGATGATCATCTGAATGCTGGAATTGCCAGTGTGCACCACCAACAGCTCAATTGAGGCTCTTTAACTTCCCCTCGGAAGATCAGCAACCAAGAGGGTACTGGTTAGAGGCAACCTCAAATCCATCTGTTTCATCTCTACAACACACTCTAAGTGAGGAATCAGAACACACCTGTAAAATCATAGTCAGTTGTGCCCCACCCCTGAGCTGGTTGCTGATGACTGGGGTTAGACTGTGTGTGAATGGAGATGAAAGCTTTCTTTTTCTCTTTTAGAGGGAAAAAGTGTCCATCCATAAACCACTCACACAGGTAGGGAGTTAGGAAGTTGGATTATTTGGTCGGGTCATTTAGATTGGGATTTGCTGCTGCTGTTTTAAAAATCTGAGTCGGTAGCTAGGCAGTGGTGGTGCACGCCTTTAATCCCAGCACTCGGGAAGTGGAGGCAGGCGGATTTCTGAGTTTGAGGCCAGCCTGGTCTACCGAGTGAGTTCCAGGACAGCCAGGGCTACACAGAGAAACCCTGTCTCGAAAAAAAAAATCTGAGTTGGTATTTTTTTAAAATATGTGACACTGATGAACCTCCGAGGAACTGTGTGGAGCCCAAGTAAGCTGGATGGCAGGAGGGAGGGAAATGGCCGGAGGCCCTGTGGGTTTGCTCATCCCACCTTCTGGAATGATCAGGTCGTGTAGGAGTGCAGTGCCTGTTCCTAGTTTTTCCCACTGATGAGGCTCTGGCCACCTGTAGCCCACATATTCCAAAGAGATGCCTGGCTGATGGGGAGCTGGGGAGGGGTATCTGTGGGGATGCCCTAGGGCTGGGAAAGCACTAGGAGTTCTCCAAAGCTGTGAGTTCCAGGGAGCTTGGGGGAGGGGGGCTTCTTTTGAGGGTACTGCAGCACACTTGTCTTTTTGAGCCTTAAGCAACCTTTTTAGATCTTCCTCCTCTTCTCTCCTTCCCAGTCCTCCCTCCCCCTCTTCTTCTATTCTCCCCCTCTCCACCCCCCACCCCCAATTTCTCTTCCTCCTCCTCTTTCTTCCCTCCCGTACACATGCAGCTGTCCTACAGTATCCGTGGGGATTGGTTTCGGAACCCCTGTGGATGCCGAAATCTGAGGATGTTCAAGTCCTTCATAAGCAATGGTATAATATTTGCATGTAAAGTACCCATATGTTCCCAAATGCTTTAAACCATCTCTAAATAACTTACACAATACCTTGCCCATGGCTGGTTCACTGTACTGATTATGGGGGGGGGGGGGAGATCAGGAAAAACAAGTCAGTACAGCTTTTTACAAATATTTCTGATGTGGGGTAGGTTGAAGGTATGTATGTAGAACCAGTAGATAAAGAGAACCAACTATGTGTGTATTATATGTGTATAGATATATACGCATGGGTGAGTTTGGATTGGATCTTAAACATACTTCACAAGCCCATGTTTTGAACTCTTGGTCTCCAGCTGGTTTGTGTCAGTTTTGAAGGCTGTGGGGTCTTTAGAAGGTAGAGTAGAGACTGACAGGCAAAAGTAAGTCAGTAGGAGTGGACCCTTGAGGGCTCCATGGCTCAGTGGTTAAGAGAACTAACTGCTCTTCTAGAGGTCCCATGTTCAATTCCCAGTAACCACATGGTAGCTCATAACCATCTGTAATGAGATCTGATGCCCTCTTTTGGTGTGTCGGACAGCTACAGTCTGAAGATGAGCCACAGTGTACTCATACACATAAAATAAAAGAAATCTTTTTAAAAAGAAAGAAAAAGAAAAGAAGGCTCTATCAGGCCGTGGTTCCCTCTGCTTCCTGGTTTGTTTCTTGGTTTCCAGATGTGAATAGCCTCTCCACCAGGAAGTGCTGCTGTGCCTGATCTCTGCTTCCTCATCACAGGAAGCTGGGGCAGGAAAGTTCCCAAAACCCTGTCTCAAAACAACCAAACAACAAATGAAAGAAAGGAGGTGTTCGGACAGTGGTGGCGCACGCCTTTAATCCCAGCACTTGGGAGGCAGAGGCAGGCAGATTTCTGAGTTCGAGGCCAGCCTGGTCTACAGAGTGAGTCCCAGAACAGGCAGGGCTACACAGAGAAACCCTGTCTTGAAAAAAAAAAAGAAAGAAAGAAAGAAAGGAGGTGTGTGTAGCCACCCACCCTACTTACCATTCCTACCTCCATTCTTGGTGTTGATCTGAGTTTCCATTCAATTTTACATCCCTCAGCCTGGAGAACCTCCTCTCCCCATCTCAAGGTTCGTGGTTTATTTAACAGGAACCACAGAGAAGGAAGGAAGTGCCTTCACGGACTCTACTTGATTCCTTTACCCTTTCTTTCTTCCTTCCTTCCTTCCTTTCTTCTTCTACCATTTCTTGAGGCAAAGAGCTGCTAGAAATTCTATACCCAGCAATACTAACCTTCTTCTTTCAGAAAGAGCTTAAAGATTGTGTTTTTCTTCTTGATTTTTTTTTTGGGGGGGGAACGCATGTGCGTGTGTGTTTGCGTGTATACTGGGAGGTCTGAGGGTGTTTTACCTCCTAGAGCTGGAGTTACAGATGGTTGTAAGCACCCAGCATGGGTGTTGGAATCAAACTTGGGTCTTCCACAAGCTCAGCAGCACTCTTAATTTCTGAACAGTCCCTCTTCCTCTTGATTACATCATCCCTGCCAAGTCAGCATTAACCCTTGTCTCTATAGTCCCTGTTACATAATGTGTCTTTAAAATATGGTTATTATAGTGTCTAGGACAGTGGCGTGCTCTAGTTAGCTACCTTGGCTTAGGATGTATCTATTTCCTGTTGAGTTGATTGAGAAAAACAAAATAACCTTTTTGGGGTCACATCTCAATGACAGAGCACTTGCTTAGCATGCAAGATGTCCTGGGTCCATCTTTAGTGGGATATAAATAAAAAATAATAACCAGAATACTTTAGAGATTTATTTTAATTATGTATATGTTCATGCTTCTTGTACACATGCATGTGTATGTAAATACGTGAAGGTCCCGGTGTTGGCCAGAAGAGGGCGCCAGATCCCCTGGAGTTGGAGTTACTGGTGGTTGTAAGCCATCCACTGTGGATGCTGAAAACCAAACTTAGGGACTCCCCAAGAGCAGCAATGCTCTTAACCACTGACCCACCTCTCCAGCCTCATCAACTGACTAGTTTAAAGATACATTAGAAAATGATTTGTGGTGCTGGGAAGATAATGGTTAACAGCATTAAAACAGTTAAAAGCATTAATAGTTAAAAGCAGTGTGTGCTTTTCCAGAATACCTGGGATAAATTTCCAGCACCCACATGGCAGCTCACAACTGTCGGTAATTCCAGTTCCATAGGATCTGACACCCTTCTATGGACATACATGCAGGCAAAACATCAATGTACATAGAATAAAAATTTTAAAAAACCTTTTTTTTTTTTTCAAGACAGGGTTTCTCTGTATAGCCCTAGCTGTCCTGGAACTCACTATGTAGACCAAGCTTACTTTGAACCAAAGATCTGCCTGCCTCTGCCTCTCAAGTGCTGGGATTAAAGTCATGCACCACCACCATCCGGCTTATAAACCATTTTTAAAAAGTAATTAAAGAGTGTGGTTGTTGCCGGGCAGTGGTGTCGCACGCCTTTAATCCCAGCACTCGGGAGGCAGAGGCAGGCAGATTTCTGAGTTTGAGGCCAGCCTGGTCTACAGAGTGAGTTCCAGGACAGCCAGGCTATACAGAGAAACCCTGTCTCAAAAAAACAAAAAACAAAAAAACAAAACAAAACAAAAAAAGAGTGTGGTTGTTCATCCCTTTAATCTCAGCACTCAAGAGGCAGAGGCAGACAGATCTCTGGGTTCAGGGCCAGCCTGATCTACGTAAAGAGAGCTAGAACAGCCAGGGCTATACAGAGAAACCCTATCTCAATAAAATAAAATATTATAAAATAAAATAAGGAAATGGTTTGGGACACATCTGGTTACACCATTTGGACAATAAGCTCACCTTACCTCAATTTTGGAAAGGTAACTGATTTCACACCTGCTTATCGTCCATTGTCTTCCAGCCATCTCCTTGTGATTCTCTGTGCTTGTTCTGTTCTCAAGTTGCTGAGAGAGGTTGATCTGTGAGTGGAAATTTGTCATGATTTCCAGGACGATCCGATATTTCTTGGGAAAACATCCCCCTTTGCTTCCTTCTTCATTTTCTGGGCTCGAGCTATCCTTCTACCTCAGCCTCCCAAATACCCAGGACAGCAGGAGTGTGTCACTGTCCTTGTCTTTTTGTGCATGCATATGTCATTGCTAGAAGTCTATTCTCAATGGAGAGCTGTATCCCACCCTTGTCCCACATGGAGGTGCAACCTGTATACTCTGTGTTATGGGTGTCTCCACACAACTCTGTGTGTGTGCTTACAGGTGTGTGTGCATACAGGTGTATGTGTGCATGCATACAATTGTATGTGTGTGTGCATATGTGTATGTGTGTGTGTGCATATGCATACAGGTCTGCATGGATGTGCACCAGAGGTCTATATTTTTTTTTCTTTTTTTCTTTTTCTGTTGGTTTTTCGAGACAGGGTTTCTCTGTGTAGCCCTGGCTGTCCTGGAACTCACTCTGTAGACCAGGCTGGCCTCGAACTCAGAAATCTACCTGTCTCTGCCTCCCAAGTGCTGGGATTAAAGGCATGTGCCACCACTGCCTGGCTCCAGAGGTCTATATTGAATATCTTTCTTAGTCGCTCCCCACCTTATGTTCTGCAGTCGTGTGTCTCACTGACCTGACTAGGCTGGCTGTCAGCAGGTCCTAGGGATCTGCCTGTCTTGCCCTTCTCAGTGCTAAGACTAGAGGCTGTGTCCAGCTTTTCTGTATGGGTGCTGGGTATGGAGCACTGGTCCTTATGCTTGTATGTTAAGAAGTCTACTGTCCGAATAATTTCCCTGGCTCAGAACTGTGGGTTTCTTTAATTCTAGAAAGCCCTGATGTTTCTTAGCTCAGTTTTTATGTCTTTGTCCCTGGATTGTTGTCATGTGTGTTGACTGCTACTCACATATATGTATGCACTCCTGGCTCTGGATCTCGGGGGGGAATGTTGAGGCCCTTTCTGTGGTTGCTGTAGCTCTGTCTTTGCTCTCATCAGCATGCACAAGCATGCTCCTAGTCAGGGATCAGGGATCCCAGTCCCTCTCCTAAGCAGTCTTCAGTTTTAGAATTCCTCTTCACAAGAGTGGGCAGACTTTCTAGGGTCCTGGGTTCATGCAAAAATCTTAGTTCTAGGTTCTCACCTTGGGCCACCCAAGGCCGTATGAGTTACATTAGACAGATGTTGGCCTCTGCCTGCATCTCCATCCAGATACACCTGCTTCAGCCTCTACCGTGAACTGACTGCTCTGCCCTTGGCTCTTTGTTCCTTTCCTGCTTCTTCGGGATTCAAATTTTCTTTTATTCTCTCACATTGCACCTTGTAATGAATCCAAAAGGTTTTTGTTAACTACAAAGATTAGTTACTCTCACCCAGTCTCATCCACTGCTTATGTGCAATCATCGTGGGCACAGAGGTTCCTCTCCTTGGCCCAGCTTGAAGCTGAAGCGGAAGGCTCTGTTCTTTTCTTTTCTTTTTTTCCCCTATGTGTATGTGACGGTGTGTGGTGTCTGCACCTGCATGTGGGTGCCCACAGAGGCCAGAAGAGGGCATCAAGTCCTCTGGAGCTGAAGTTAGAGGCAGCTGTGAGTCACCAGACATGGGTACTGGGAACTGAACTCTGGTCCTCTGGAAGAGCAGCAAGCTCACTCAACCACTGAGCTGTCTTTCTAGCCCTGCTCTGATAATTTTTAATGATCCTGATATTTCTACATAGAGTCTAACTTCCTATTTCTATGACCTTGAACTCATTTAAACAGGCAATGACTTGAGAATAAGTTGTTGGGTCGAAGAAAAAGATTTCTCTGGAAAACCAGCAAGCCAACAAGATGGAGGCTCTCGCCAACCAAGGCTATCCTCTGTAGTGTCACAAGCACAGTCTTGTGTAGGGAGCTGGGAAGCCTGTCAGCTGAGTGGGTACCAGGATAGTCTTTGGAGTATCTTAGAGAAAAGAGACACTTAAGAAAATGAGCTGAGAATGGGCAGAAAAGGGGGTGGGGCCCCAGAGGTCTGTCCTGAGAAGTCATGTCAAGCAGCCTGCTCTGGTCTCTGGGCTTGTCCATTGTGCTAGAAAATACAGTCAGGCTCTGCTTTAGAATGCTCTAGCCAGCAACACAGCATTTATACTATTGTGGCCATGTATGGTTACAGTGGAGCCCACAATTCCTGCCGCCTAATGACCTAGTAACCATCACCAAGCCTAATGCAGCCTATGCATGTTTGGGATGAGTCTAATGTACAAAGCTGTTCAGAGATGTTCAGACATAGAAATTTGCCCACGTTTCAGTCCGCTCAGGGACAGCTGTGTATTTGCAGTCTAGGAGCAGTGGGATGGACCAGAGTCTAGCTCTACATCAGCTTTGCTCCCTAGGTTCTATAAATGTGCCCCACGGTGTTCTTGGGGGTTCTCAGAGCACATTCCTGTGCAGAAGAAACAAGCCTTGCTTTTTTGTGGGTTCGTTTTCCATTGTCTTAAGCTAATTTGGATCTTCTTTGCAACCCTCTCTTTCTCTCAGTGAGCATTCATTGTACAAAATAGTGAGTTTTCTTATGTATCTTTGTTCTCTACTCCCCTCCCTCCCCCCCCTTTTCTGGTTTTTCAAGACAGGGTTTCTCTGGGTAGTCCTGGCTGTCCTAGAACTTGCTCTGTAGACCAAGCTGGCCTTGAGCTCATAGAGATCTACCTGCCTCAGCTTCCCAAGCTCAGGGATTAAAGGTATGCACCATGACAACCTGGCTTGTTTGTTCGTATATACACTTGTTTGGCTATGTACATGCTCATGGTGGCGTAGGAATAGTGGGGAGACATGGAGCCCAGAAGTCGATGCCTGGTATCTTCCTCAATCACCCCCCACCTTATTTTTCAAGACGGGGTCTGTCAATGATCCTGGAGCTGGCTGACTAACTATACTGGCTGGCCACCAAGCCCCAGAGATCCCTTTGTATCTGGTCCCGTATCATTACTGGGTACATGCATGCTGCTGCACCTGACTTCTTTTTTTTTTTTTTTTTTTTTTTTTTGGTTTTTCGAGACAGGGTTTCTCCGTATAGCCCGGGCTGTCCTGGAACTCACTCTGTAGACCAGGCTGGCCTCGAACTCAGAAATCCACCTGCCTCTGCCTCCCAAGTGCTGGGATTAAAGGCGTGTGCCACCACTGCCCGGCTTGCACCTGACTTCTTAGATACTGGGATCCAAACTCAGCCAGCACTTCACTAATGGAACCAAGTGCCCAGTCCCTTTGTGGTTTTTATTTTTTGAGCACATCAGAACCCTTTGCTTCTGGCCCCTCTGCATCTCCTTATGGTGGTGCTGGGGCTCAAACCAGGGTCCGATACATCTTAGGCAGAAGCTGTACTGAGAAGTCAACTCTCCCAGAACTTCACTTGTGGAAGACAGGCATGTGCTCTTCTCTGAGCCATACCACCAGCTCCTTGCTGGGGGATTCTAGACAGGAGCTCTACCACTGAGCCACACCCTCAGTCCCTCACTGGGGGATTCCAGGCAGGGGCTCTACCACTGAGCCACCCCCCCCCCCCAGCTCCTCATTGAGGTATTCTAAGGCAGGTGCTCTACTGGTAAACTAGCTCCTCTTCTTTGTACTTTTTATTTTGTGACTTGGTTGCTCAGGCTGGCCTTGAACTAACTCTATAGCCCAGGCAGTACTTGAGTCTGCATTCCCCTGCTCCAGCTTCCGGAGTAGACTGATGCCAAGCCAGGTCCAACTTATGCTCGCTGTTCTCTCAGTCTCACTCTCTCCCTCCTAACACTTGAGTGCAGACTTGTGTTCTGGGCTGAGTGGTCGGGGAGGGAGAGGGCACAGCTGGGGTTGGTCCAGAGTGGAGCTAACTGGAAAGCAAGTCAGCAAGAGGTTGGGGAGGCAGGACAATGGTGGTGGGGTTGTGGGGAGCTATTACCCAGGGCAATGGCTGAGTCTTTGCCAGAGACAAACAGGGTGAGGAAAGTGGCCTAGAATTTTACAGAAGGGCAGCAGGCAGCTATTTTAAGGATTCAGGAGTCATGTTTCCCTCAGGTTGCGGAGATACAGCCAGGAAGGAAGGATCCTGGGCTGTGCTATGAGGTGTTAGTTTGGAATTAGAAGCACTAGTATGGTCCCATAGTTTTCTATAAACATACGTACAGAAATAAATACGTACAAAATCACAAGCATGTGTGTGTACGTGTCTTGGGATATTCCCACTGGGAACTGACACCCTGATAGCCACAGATTTGTCTCTTGATGCCTAAATGGTGTTCTCCAGCAAAGAAGATCAAAGTTCATCTGAGGTGGGGCAGCTTCTGAGGCTGGTTGAGACAATACAAACTAAGATAGAAACACTGTGTACCAGGAAGCAAGGTTTATGGTGCTGTCAGAATGGAGTGGGGAGCCTGGAGAGAAGGCTCTGTGCCACTTACTGCTACAGAGGACCTAAGTTTGGTTTCCAGCTGTAACTCATGACCACCTGTAACTCTAGCTCCAGGAGATCCAACCCGCTCTCTGATAATGGTATGCATGTGCATTATAGACATAAATTATAAAAAATAAACATAAGTTAAAAAAATAAATATTTTTTAATAAAAGAGTGCCACATGACCAAAGGACATCAAAGCAAAGCCAGGTGTGATAGCTGCAGAGGTGGAGGCTGGAAGACTGGGAGTTCAAGGTCATCTTCAGCTACATAGTGGGTTCAAGGCTAGCCTAAGGTACCTAAGACCTCTTATTGTTTTATTTTGTTTTGTTTTTTGAGACAGGGTCTGTCTGTGCAGTCTTGTCTGTACTGAAACTAGCAGAGGTTTATTGGGGGAGGAACAGAGACAAAGAGAAAGAGAGAAAGACAACGAAAAACAGGGTCCAAGGTGAGGAAGGGTCTGCCTTTTATTTAGGCTGTGACATAACCTGCATGACGGTAAGTGTGGAAAGTGGACTCTGGGAAAGTATGTGGTTGCCATGGCAACAGATGTCATCTATGTGTTACATTTCTGAGTTTGGAGCCAATCTGCCAAGCTGGTTCCTGATACCAACATCTGTAGACCAGGCTGGCCTTGAACTCAGAGATTCGCCTGCCTCTGCCTCCTGAGTGTTGGGATTAAAGGCGTGCGCCACCACTGCCCAGCGTAAGACCTCTTCTTAAAAAAATGTTTTTAAGTGAAAAGGGACATGATTCACCAACAGTGAAAGAGCAAGTGAAGCCTCAAAATAAATCGTGCAAGCAACAGCTCATTCCCCATTGGAGGGAACAGATATGAATGAGTAGGAAGAGAATATAAGTGACCCAAAGAACAGAGTAGCTACAGGTAAGTGAACAGATGGGAAATTATGAGCGGGGTCTTTTCATAGCTTCTAAGTAGTAACCCACCTAGTCTTTGTGAATCACAAAGAGAAGGTGAATAACCTCCTGGAGGACAAGGCCAGCACCAAAGCATCAATGGAGAGCATGGCTGCATTACTCAGCTCTCCAGCACTGTAACAGAATACCTGACACAGGCTACTTATAAAGACAACAGGGTCTAGTTAGCTCCCATCTTGAGATGTACCACAGGGTGTGGGCTGGGTCAGCATGTGGCACAGGTGATGCTCCTTTTGTAGCAATCTTCTTCTGACTCCAGTATCTCATGATCAGTAAGTACCTAACTTCCTCCCAGAGCACACACCATTGTGACCCTGGGCTCACCCACTAGTCACCATCTTAAGGATTCCATCTACCTCAGGACTGCCAGCCTAAGAAGCAAGCCTTGCATAAGCTCTTGGGAGGGGTCATAGTTAAACCACATCCACTGCAGACATCAGTAACACAGCTGGGCATGGTGGCTCATGACTATCATGCTAACCCTGAGGAAACTGAGGCAGGAGAATAGACATAAGCTCAAGTCCCGTCTGGGGTATGCATTGAGTTCTAGGTCTGCTTTGGCTACGTCACCATATCTAGTTTTATTTGATACTTGGGGTGGAATCAGGGCATCATGCCTACTGCTCAAGAATTTACCCACCAAGCACCAATCTCAGCCCTCAAGGCCCTGACTTCTCAGTACTGAAAGCTCTGAGCTCTTCTTCTCTTCTCCCCTGTCCTCCCTTTCCCTCCCCTCCCCTCATCTCTCCTTCCCTCCCTCCCCTCCCTCCCCTCCCCTCTCCTGCATTCATTCCTTTGATGACTTCATCAGTCTTGGCTTGAAATATCACTGATCTGACAATGACAGTCCACCTTGTCCCCTGGCCTCCTCCCTGGGTATACATGCCTCCCTTCACGACTTTTCTACGCTTGTGTCTTAACCGGCGCCTCAACCCAACAGCTCCCAGCCGAGCCACCAAACCTCCCCACCTCACTCTCCCTCCACAATCATTCTCATCCCAGTAAAAGGCAACTCTGCCCCTGCTTTGCTCAAGCAGAAAGCTTGAAGTCACCACAGACACCCACAGTCCTCACATCTCACATCTGGACAGGTGAAAAATATTGGCTACTTTTTTAAAGATAATTTTTTAGTAATTTTTAAATGTGCATTGCCTGCACATATATCTGACTAAGAGAGTCAGATACACTGGAACTTGATTCACAGACAGATGTGAGCCACCATGTGGGTGCTGGGAATTGAACTCAGGTCCTCTGGAAGAACAGCCAATGCTCTTAACCACTGTGCCATCTCTCCAGCTCCAGATGTTGGCTTCTTTCTTCAGAGTACATATGTTCACAGTAACCTCCTCTCCTATCTCTGCAGCCTCTACTCTACACCAAGCCACCTTCAGCTGTCCTCTGGGCCTTCATTGTGGCATCTGCCTGTGCCCCATCTTTCCCCTGGTCCTTTCACTACATCACCCCCCTGCCTGTCCCTCAGCAGCAGCTCAAAGTAATGTCTTAGATTGGGACTCTGCAGAAGCCAATGTTAAGCCCTTGAGTGCAAATGGTTCACTTGGAATGCTTCCTGGCTATATGAAGGAAAAACACAACAAGAAAGAAAGGAAGGAAGCCAACACAAGGAGTGTTTAAGTGAGGTACTGCATGGGTAACCGGAACTTGAGTTCCCCAGTGGGGGCGTCTGAGGGACACTGAGAACGTGCCTCCCACTGACAAATGCAAGAGGCAAGAATATATCTAGGCCTTTCTACCCTACCTGATGCCTCATTGGTTGACCATGATTCTCTGGGGCTTTTGCTCCCTCTCCTACCCCATGCTCAAGGTCTTCTCTCTTCTGTGAAGTTCCATCTAAACACATAGGGATGAGTGAGCACAAACCAAACCCTCAGAAACCATGAACCCCCCCCCCCCCCCCCAAAAAACCTTTCTTTTCTTCAAGTTGTTCTCCCAAGTATTTTGGTCACAGGGACACAAAGTGTAACCAAAGCCCAACCTCGACTTTTGGGGATCTTTATTTAAAGGTCCCCATTTCAGTAAAGCTTGGTAAAAGGAACATGTCGCCTTTCAAAAATGAAATCTAAAGACACTTTAATAAGGTACTATTTATAAGCTGAGGAGATAGCTTAGTGGGTAAAGTGCTTGCTATGCAAGCATAACGATCTGAGTTTGAATCCCCAGAACCTTCTTAAAGCTTAGCATGGTAGCATGTGTCTGCATTCTGAGTGTGCCTGTAGCAAGACGGAAGGTGGACACAGGAGAATCCCTGGAAGCTAGAGGGCCAGCCAGCCTGGAGACAAAGCAGTGAACACCACAAAGACCATGTCTCAAACAAGATGGAAAGCAAAGACCAATTCATGAGGCTATCTGCCGAGCTCTACAGGCATGCCAGCACTTACACACGTGGACACGAACACATGCATGTTCATAAACACAAGCACATGTATATGACATGTACATCACATACACACACAATAAAGCACGATTTACAAAGGCACAGGGCAACCAGAGAGATGCTAAGAGCCCACAGGGCTGGTAACAGCCAGCCACAGTTCCAATCTCTAGTCCATAGGAGAAGAAAGCGACGTTCTCAGAACCAGCCCTATGGAAGAGCCTCCTGCTGAAGCTGAGACCTTTGGAGGATAGATGAAAGATGCTGACCTCACTGCCTTCCGCCCTCCAGTCTCCCAAGTGTGCTTCCCGACTGCTACAGCCAAGAAGAAGCCAGAAGGCAAGGAAGCAAGGAGCTGGAGGGTAAGGAAGTCCTTTACCCTGTTTGTACTGTCAGCCTCCAGGCACTAGGCAGGAAGCGAGGGCGAATAGAGATCCCCAACCCCCATGGACAAGAACACACACCAAATAGTAATAGACACACACTCATCCACCTTCCTGCTTCATGTTCACCCCCAGCAGCCAGCAGGACGCAGCCCTCTGGATGATTCTGCTTTTTTTAATTCCCCTCAGAGATTTACCACATCACTCACAAGGTACCAGTGCAGTAAGGTTGGGGCGTTTCCCATTCACTGTTGTACCCCAGGATCACCTCCACGAGTTCTCCAGACCTAGCATTTGCACAACTAAGATTTTGTCTTCTTAAAAAGATGTCTGTATTTATCTGTTTTAAAATTTATTTGTACGCAAGTGTGTTTATGTCCACCACATTCATGTGGGCATCCTGAGAGGCCAAAAGAGGACATTGGAGCCTATGGAATTAGAATTGCAGGTAGGTATGTGGGTCCCAGGAACCGAACTCTGGTCCTTTCCAAGAGTGATATGTGCTCTGCTGCTGAGCCATCTCTCTAGCCCCTTAACACTCCCACTGGGGTGAAGGAATAGCTCAGGGGCTAAGATGCATACCCCTCTTACAGGGAACCTTACACCCATGTCAGTGGGCTCACAACTGCTCTCAACTCCAGGGGCAGTCCTCTTCTGTCCTCTGTGGAAACCTGCACACACGTGATATACATAGACACAAATAAATATATAACAATGAACATATAATAAGTAATAATATAAATGTATAACAATATATTTATTACAGTACTATTTGTCGTAGTTAGGGTTTTACTGCTGTAAACAGAAACCATGATCAAGGCAACTTCTAGAAGGACAACATTTAATTGGGGCCGGCTTACAGGTTCAGAGGGTCAGTCCAGTATCATCAAGGCAGGAACATGGCAGCGTCTAGGCAGGCATGGTGCAGGAGGAGCTGAGAGTTCTACATCTTCATCTGAAGGCTGCCAGCAGAATACTGGCTTCCAGGCAGCCAGGGTGAGGGTCTTAAAGCCACGGCCACAGTGACACGCCCACTCCAACAGGGCCACACCTCCTAATAGTGCCACTCCCTGGGCCAAGCACATACAAACCATAACAGTAATATATTATTATATAATTAAAATGTTATAACAAATAAAAAATGCATGATAAATTAATACAAATAAATCTCAAAATGTTTTCTTGTTATTTTTTTTTTCCTTTTTCTTTTCAGTGCTGGGAATGGACCCCACGGCCTTTCATCTACTAGGCAAATGCTCTGCCAAGGATCTACATCACCATCATCACCACCACCACCACCACCATCATCATCATCATCATCATCACTGTCGTTATTTTGTGATGCTGAGATGATACCTAGAATCTTGCAAGCACTCATCCACATCCCCAGCCCTCAACTGTGATTTTTTGAGTAAAGTTACTATCCACCTGCGGTAGACACAAAAATATTCCAAAATACCCACAGATCCTCAATTTGGGTATCTGTGTATAGGAAGGGTTATGTGATACAGAACAATCAAGTTTCCAAATAGAATTAAGGTTGATCGCTTGTAAAGTAGGGAGGTAAAGTAGGGAGGTTCGCTCGGATTATCTGGATGGATCCAGTGTAATGACAAGAGCTTGAAAAAGAGAGAATCAGAGAGATTTAAGGATGCTAGGCTGCTGGCTTTGAAGCTAGAGAGAGAAAACACAACCACAATTCAGGCTGCCTCTAGAAGCTAGAAAGAAAAGAAAGGCTTCTACCCTAAGCTCACCAGGAGAGAGTGCAGCTTGCAGTCTTGTGAATTCCATTTTACACTCTGGCCTCTAGAACAAGGAAAAAAAATTAACATTGTTTTGTGCCACAGGGTTTTGGGGCAGTCTGTCCCAGGCAACACAGGACACCAATATACTGGCCTTTGCAAAAAAACAGGTTCTGCTGCTTGGTGTGGCCTTTTAAAATGACAATTATTTTGTGTGCAGTGGGTAGGTGCCTGAGTTTGTACACACACCACAGAGTATGTATAGAAGTCAGGGGACAGCTGGGCCGTGGTGGCGCACACCTTTAATCCCAGCACTTGGGAGGCAGAGGCAGGTGGATTTCTGAGTTCGAGGCCAGCCTGGTCTACAAAGTGAATTCCAGGACAGCCAGGGCTACACAGAGAAACCCTGTCTCGAAAACAAACAAACAAACAAAAAAGGCAGGGGACAGCTTGCAGCTTGGTTCTCTTCTCCTACTAGATGGGTCCTGGGGATTGAACTCAGGTTGTCAGAATTAGTTGCAAACACCTTTACCTGCTGAGTCATTTTACTGGCCCTTGTTATAGTTGTTTCCTGAGTAAATAGGACTTTTTTTCTGGCTTTAATTTTGTTTGATTTTAAGACAAGGTCTTACTGTGTAGCTCAGACTGGTCTCAAACTCCCTCTGTAGTCTAGGCTAGCCTTATACTCCCTCTGTAGCCGGGGCTAGCTATTCCTACCTCTTGAATTCTGGGATTGCAGGGGTGCCTCCCCATGCCCAGCCAAATGAGACTATTAAATGTTCTTTCCCTGGGGGTGGGAAGAGGCTGAGATCGGTGTATATTCCTAGCTTCCAATAGGGTCTCCTCTAGTCACTGGACCTGTAACGCCTGGCTGATGTAGACACTAAATATCCATGAAGAATGAACACTCCCTCAGCGACTTCTAGCCCATAAAAGTATTATCTACCTTGTTTTTTAGGACATCATGGACACGCGCCCCCACCCCTAAATTTGACTTTTATAAATAAAACTGAAATGTATTTATGTATATAGGATGCCTAGCCCCGGTTGGTGTATCTGCAACAAAACCCTACACCCAAGACTCAAGGAAAATCAAAGAAAAAGAGAAGAGCCAGAGGACCAAGATGCCTGCTTTGAGACAGTGTCTTTTAGACATGACAGAGAAGCTGCACCCATGAAATATGCACAATATGGCCACCTAAACAAGACCTGTATAATGGAAACACCATTCAACATGCCAATGGAGATAGGGGAAGTGTCCTAGATGAGCTACAAAAAACCAACGGCTGTGGAAAGAGGGTAAATGGGTTTTCTCTAAGGATGAGCCCCTGAGAGTTATACAGGCACTGGTAGTCAGTCCTAAGCACTTGTGCGCATGAGCAACACAGAACAGACTCACTGTGTTGTGTGTGTGAGCATAATGTGGGGGCGTGAGAGTCAGAGAGACGGCTTGGTAATCAGAGAGCTGCCTGCTCTTCCAGAGGACCTAGGTTCAAGTCCCAGCACCCACATTTTGGCTAACACTTCTGTATAACTTCAGTCCCAGGGCATCCATCATCCTCTGCTGGCATCCATGGAGACAAGCACACACATAATACACACCCATAAACGCTGGCAGAACATTCATGCACACGACACGAGACAGGTCATGATTTTGAGTTGGGGGTAATATGGGAAGAGGAGGAAGAGAGGGAGGAAATTATGTACATACCATAACCATGTGTCTTAGTTAGGGTTTTACTGCGTGAGCAGACACCATGACCAAAGCAACTCTTGTAAGGACATCATTTAATTGGGTCTGGCTTACAGGTTCAGGGGTTCAGTCCATTATCATTAAGGCGGGAGCATGGCAGCATCCAGGCAGGCATGGTGCAGGAGGAGCTGAGAGCTCTACATCTTCATCTGAAGGCTGCTAGCAGAATACTGGCATCCAGGCAGCTAGGATGAGGGTCTTAAAGCCCACACCCAAAGTGACACACCTACTAGTAGTACCACTCCCTGGGCCAAGCATATTCAAACCGTCACACTATATATGAAATTCTCAAAAAATGAGAATTATTCTCATTTATTATTCTCTAATAATAATAATAATAATAATAATAATAATAATAATAATAATAGAAATTGTCTTCTTCTAGTTCTTCAAATCAAACCAGGCAGGCAGCAAAGTCCTGGTAGCTTCTCTTAGCGCAGGGTTGGTCAGCTCTACAGCTGGGCACCACCCCATGGGTGTGAGCCGCCTGTATATGAACCTCCCACATGTCCAGGAGGGGAAATGGGCTGGCTGGAAGGTGAGAGTGAATGTGAAGAAGAGGTTGTGTGTCTGGAGGTGGCTTAAATGAATTCCCCTCGTGGGCCTGCCTTTTTACATAGTCCCTCCACCAGGGCATGGGAACTAGGGGAGGCCCATGGGAGGGGAGGGGGGAAGGAGAGTGAGGTGGCATTGGAAACTTCTCTCTGATGTAAGATTAGTGCCAAGGCCAGTTTAGCGGCTCGGGGTGGTGCCCGTCAGGATGAGCTATCCAAACCACCCTCCCCCTCTTTCTGGTCCCCATCCAGCAGTCCTGTCCCCCAGCAAACTGCATGCCTACAACCTGTGCATGGAGGTGGCGGTTTTCCCGACTGTCTGGGGCGGTGGGAGAGCCAAGGGGACAGAGGGAATAGGCAAACCTTCTGCAAAGCCAGACCACTCTAGAGGTGCCTGCCTGTGCCAGCTCCACCCTGATCAAGGCCGGTACCCCTGAAACACCGCAGGACTTGAGTTTGCAAGGCAAAGAAGGGATAAGGGTTGTGTAGAGAAGCCAGCAAGAGAACAAAGGAGGCTTTGCCTGAGAAGAGAGGGAGGTACCTTCCACTGAGGCCTCAGGGCCTGGGGAAGTGAGTCACTGGGCCTCCGGGTTGGACCCACCTCTGGGGGCTCCGTGGGACTGAAAATGCAGCCCAGCTGGCCAGGCACAAGCCCTGGGGTGCAGCAGGGGTTGTCAGTCTTTGGAGCCTGTTGGGTGGGGGTTTCCCCAGCACCCCCACCATTCCCGCCCCCAGGACCTGGTGTGCGTCCAGCCTGGAGGCCTTGGCGACGGTTTTGTGCCTCATTAGGCACAGCCAGGCGGGGCCCCATGCCTCTACTGCAGCCGCAGCCACCCGGGGGGCGGTGGGCGTGGTCCCCTCTACCAACCCTCATCAGGGACCGGGGTTCTATAGCCTTTCGCAGATCCACACTGCACCCCTGCCACAGCAAGGCATCCGTGCCTCCGGAAGGTGGCGCCCTGCTGTTCCAAGCTGCCCCCTTTCTGCCCCCGCCCCGCCCCCCAACTCTGGAAATGGGAACTTGGAGATCTCGTTGCACGCCCCAGCTTCTTGCACAACCTTCTCCCAATTATTCTGGTATAGTGTGTGGTAACAGGGCGAGCATTCCAGGACCTTGTACTTACTCGTACAAATCTGCCTCCTGTTTGTCTGCAGGGCCAGGCGTGTCTCCTTGGGCCCGGGGAAATGGGGGTGTGTTCGCGTCCAAGAGGGCGTGGCCCGCGTCCGCCGCAGGGGCAGCCGCCCAGCCCTGCGCCCAGCCCAGCGCCCAGCCCAGCCCTTGTAGCTTATTTCGTCCAAAACCGCAGCCACTTCAGGAGCTCTGGACCCCATCCAGGACAGAGAGGAGGACGCACTGGTGACATCCTAGACACAGGCTTGAGCAGCCAGCTTGTTTGGTCCTCAGCAGCTTCAGCCAGCAACCTACATAGCCTGTGTCTTCCTGTGGGCAGGATCCGGTCAGCACCCTCAAAAGCCTCAGTAGGGGGTGCAGATCTTTGCCTGTGCAGGCTCTTACTCTGCTCCTGAAGTTTTTGTCCTGATTTGCGATCTCTGTTTTGTTTTGGCATGTTTTCTTTAGTGGAGTCCGGGGTCTTACTGTGTAGCACAGGCTGGCCTTGAACTCTTGTCAACCTTCCTGCCTCACTCTCTCAAGTGCTGGGATGACAGGTGGGAACTGCCACTCCCAGCCTGGTTTGTAATTTTTGTATGAGTGGATCCTAGGAGTCAGCCCCCATGACCAACTGTAAATTTTTCAGCCACGGCTTTGGGACAGGGAACACTATTCCCCCAACAACCTCATGGATCACAAGGGGTGGTTGTCACATCTGGCTGTTCTGATGGAAATAAACACAATATTCCAAAATGGAGCCTGTCTGAAGTCTCTCTTCTTGTGTGTTCCACCACCCCTATCCTGGAGCCTGAGAGAGTGTTTATTTTATACACACATGTAATCTGGGGTCATATGTGTTGAGTGATATGACAAATTTTAAAACTATAATATGCATAATATTCTTCTGTATAATTTGATAGCACCTCTGATAAACTATGGACAATAAATAATCCATGTGAACAAACAGATGCCTTCCCTTAGCCTCATGGGCTGCTGTTTCTCTATAGTGACTGGACAATAATAGAAGAAATTTTATTTCACCTGAACACTACAGACTTCACATCCACAGCCGCTTCTGTGGTGGTTTGAATAAGCTTGGCCCAGAGAGTGGCACTATTAGGAGCTGTGGCCTTGTTGAGTGGGTGCGGCCTTGTTGGAGTGGGTGTGGCCTTGTTGGAGGAAGTGTGTCACTGTGGAGATGGGCGTTGAGACCCTCCTCCTAGCCGCCTGGCAGGCAGTCTCTCCTGGCTGCAGTCTGATCGTGAAGTAGAACTCTCTGCTCCTCTAGCACCATGCCTCCCTGGATGCTGCCATGCTTCCTGCCTTGATGATAATGGACTAAACCTCTGAACCTGTCAGCCAGCCCCAATTAAATGTTGTCCTTTATAAGAGTTGCCTTGGACATGGTGTCTCTTCACAGCAATGGAGACCCTAAATAAGAGCCTCCATGGCTGCAAACCTGTGGTGAGACATAGCATCATAAGAGAGAGGGCAAAATAGATCAGGATTATTCACCTAATGGCACCTAGCAACCAGAGAGAGCCAGAGAGGAGGAGTCCAGGGACAAGGTACAACCTTCAAAGTCATGTCTACAGGCACCCATCTCCATGAAGCCACACTGACCAGGGACTGTCCTGTTGATGAAGTTGGTATTGCATCTTTAGAACATACTGCTATCAGTCTTTAACACAGGAGCCTTTTGTGTGAACTTTATATCCAGGCCATTAACAGAAGTTATAGAGGTCTGTGCTGCAGCAAGGACCCTTCTGATAACTAATGTCCAATACTGCTTTTTCAAGTTATGGTTGAATGGCTCACCCTCAAACTGCAAAAATTCTAGCACATCCTTTCTCTGGGGGAGGCCTGTGTTTTTAGTGGATTAAACAGCTACTGGTGGGCAGCCATGCCTGGACTCATGCCCTCAGAGAAGCCCTTCTCAGGACTGAGGACCTGTTCCAAAACCGTGGCTCTGAGGTTTGGGGAACTCACTGGGGATCAGACTGGTGACTTGTTTGCTAAGCTTTGAGGCTTGTGGGGAAAAAAGTCACTATCCAGGGCTCACAAATCCAAGGGTTTAGTCTAGGATGGAGGTAGCAGAGGTGGTGGGGTGGGGGTCATCATTATGACAGAAAAGGAAGGAAGAGTTCCCACCATGGCAAGCAAGGCACAGCAGCGGGAACATGTGTGGTACGGCTTCTTCTCAGTCTAGGTGAATCAGGAAGTAGAGAGTTTAGCTGCAAACAAGTGTTTTCCTACAAACATCAAGCTCCCTCTCCAGGGACTCCCTTCTTCCAGCGAGGCTCCACCTCCTAAAAGTTCTGCAACCTCACCAAACATTGCTACCCTCTGGGGACCAAGTGTTCATACACATGAGCCTGCAGGAGTCATTGCAAAGCCTAACCATAATAGGAAACACGCAGGCTGCCCAGGAGCTGGAGTCTCACTTTTGCTGAAAGTTCACAGGGTCGTGAGGGTAATGACTGAGCCACCCAACTGGAAGCCCCCCGCACCCCCGAAAAAATAAGATGAGGGGCTGGAGAGATAGCTCAGTGGTTAAGAGCACTGGTTGCTCTTCCAAAAGACCAGGGTTCAATTCCCAGCACCCACATGGCAGCTCACAACTGTCTGTAACTCCAGTTCTAGGGGATCTGACACCCTCTCACAGACATACATGTAGGCAAAACACCAAAGCACATAAAATAACAATAAATAAATTACCTTTAAAAGATGAGATGGCCATCTGTGGTGTACTGGGACCTTCTGAACAAGGGCCTGGATGACCAACTTCTTCTGCCTGGCAGTGACCAGTTTGACAGAGTCCACTGCGGCCTGGTCACTGACGTGGACCTAGATGGACAACCGGAAGTACTGGCAGCCACCTATGGACAGGAGCTGCTCTGTTTTAAGTACCATGGACTGCTGGGGGCCAGCAGAGGCTTCTGCCTGCTGTGGCACAGGAGCTTCGCCAGTCCCTGCTGGCCGTGGCCCATGTGGACCTGACTGGAGCTGGCCTGTGGGAACTGGCCATGGTATCTCTGAAAGGGGTGCACATCCTCCAGCACAGCCTGATTTAGGTCTCTGAGCTGGTCTTGACGAGGCTCTGTCATCAAGTGGAGCAGAGGAAACAACATCAGGGCCTTGGGGACAGGGTGGGTCCCAGGTTTGAGGAGCCCCCAGCCTCCTGAGCACTACCTCTTCTCAGGTGTGTGCACTTCATATCTATCATTGATGGGAGAGGGAAGCATTTCAGAAGAGGAGTGCTCCCCTTGGACTCCTCCAGAAGGGGGATGCTGAGAGTTCCTGACCCACCCTGGTGTGCTGTGTGACCGTAGCTGAGCACTCCTGTCTGAGTCATTTGAAAAGGGATGTTCTCAGCCAACCCCTGCAAACCCATCAGGTGTTGGTCCCTGAGGACTATTTACATGCAGAGCAACAAAGCTGTCCTGGCTGTCTTTTAAAAAAAAAAAAAAATGAGATGAAATGCCCAGTCAGCTATCTTTCTTTGACCTGTAACTCTTTGGGGTTTGTGTCCCTTTTGGGCCACCATCAAAATGCTGATGCTTCCAGGAGAACAGTTGTGCCAAGCTTATTCCTCGCAGGGAGAAACCCTGTGATATCAACACCTTTATCTTTGTGTTGTTCCACCTGGCATCTCCCGACTTCTCCAGAGAACACCCAAGTCACAGTAGCACTTTGTCAGGATGTCCTTCCAGCAACAAGGGATCCTGGTGGGAGCGTTTCTCTAGGCCTCTCTGCACCAGCTGGTGAATTTAGCAATTTTGGTCTAAATGCAGCTGATACTTTTCTGTGAGCAGGTGCCCTTGACTGTCCTCCTCAGATGCAGGCAAAGTTACGAAATAAAGCAGGGAGATTGTCTTGGGTTTCCTGTTTAACATTAAAGCTTTATCTTTGAAGGTTTCCTTGGATACTAACAACAAACCTTGGTTGGCCTAATGAGAAACCTTGTGTCCATAAAGGCAAGAACTGCTTTTAATGAACAGACATTAAAACTGTTCTTTTCTGAAGTGGCCCTACACAACTCTAATCCCAGTTCCAAGAAAACTAAGATGCTAGAGAGTTTGGGGTTAACCTGAGCTACTGAGTGAGACCCTGTTTCAAAATAAAATCATTCATTTTTCCCTCTTACTTCTCTCTCTCTCTGTCTCTCTCTCTCCCTCCCTCTTTTCTTTCTTTCTTTTTTTTTTTTCTTTCTTTCTTTCATGTAGACTAGGCTAGCTTTGAACTCACAGAGATCCATCTGCCTTTACCTGGAGCACTGATATGGAAGGAACTACATTGAGTTCATTTTTTTGTTGTTAACAGTTACAATTCCTTTCCATTCTAACCCCTCTATCTGAGCAGGGTCTCTCTGTATATCCCTGGCTGGCCTAGAACTTGATGTGTAGACCAGGCTGGCCAGGAACTCACAGAAACCTTCCTGCCTCTGCCTCTGGGTGCTAGGAGTAAAGGTGGGCACCATCATACCTGGCCCTTTTACAAATGTTTTTAAGGATATCCATTTGCAGATAGTCTAAAACCCTGTAGCAGTTGTGAGGCAGTGGTGGCACATGGCTTTAATCCCAGCACTAGGAAGACAGAGGCAGGCAGATCTCTGTGAGTTCAAAGTCAGCTTGGTCTACAGAGTGAGTTCCAGGACAGCCATGGCTACACAGTGAAACCCTGTCTTGACAAAACAAAAAACAACCAAAACTTGTAGCAGTGAACAGCCTGAGTTTTGATTCTGTGATTCTGGTAACCCAGACTTTTCAATGTCACTGAGCTCTGTCCATCTTCAGAGAACTGGGCAAACCTCCAGAGGGTCCAAGCCCTCTCTCTACTAGGAATCACCTGCTTTGCAGGTTGAGGGGCAGAAAGAAAGGCTGCCACATCCTTGTCACACATGACACAAGACTGGTGTAGTTGTTTTAATTGTCAACTTAACACAGTCTAGAATCACATGGAAAGGGAGTCTCAATGAGGAATATTCTAGATTGGGTTGTCCTGCGGGCATGCCTATGAAGGACTTTCTTAATTAGCTTAATTGAAGTGGAGAGACCCATCTTCTATGTGGGCGGCACTACTTCTAGGGCAGGGCCGTGGTCTGAATGAAAGGGAGTGAGCTGAGGATGGCCAGGCACATCAGATCTGTTTGTGACTATGGGTTTGACTGAAGCCCCTCCCTCCAGTTCTGGCTGCCTTGACTTCCCCACAGGTATGGACTGCAACCTTGCACTGGGAGCCAAAATGAAAGGTTTCTCCCTTAAGTTGTGTTTGTCAAGAGCATCCTATCATAGGGACAGAAAAGGACACCTACGACCATCCGTATCATGTGGCCACTGGAGCACCGTAGCTAAGCAGCTCTGCCTGTGTGCTTTAAAATCAGCTGAGATTATGACCATCACACTGTGTTCAACACCTGGGTCGGCCCTAATGCTAGGCCCCGTGCCTAAAGCTGTCCTCTCCGGCCATCGCTTGGACCTCCAGCTCCGGCTCTATCTAGAGCCCTGTATTGTTTGGTTCCTCTAGTCCTGACATTCTTCTCATGATGCCTGGCTGTATGTCCCACCTCATCACTTAGTTACTGAATGCAAACATAAAATAAAAGGAAGCATGCCTACCCTAAAGTATGAAGATTTTTATTATAGACATAAAGGAGAAAGCAGACAGAGGGAAGAAAAAGTCCAGGCTGACCATGGCTGGCCGACTAAATGAGAGGAGAGAGGAGCAGGCAGGCAGACCAAGAGAGTTCAGGCCAAGAGGCAGAGAAACTGCTGTGGCCCAAATGGCTGTGTTATATGGGGACCAGGCTTAGGAAGGAAGCAGAAGCCCAGGCCCTCGGAGGTTTGGGGTAGGGGCTGGGGTAAGAAGAGCTGCACAGGTACGGAGTGAGACTTGCTGTAGGGCTCTCTGAGACCCAACAGGGATATTTGCATCTTGTGTGGCCTGGAGTATCCTTCTGAGCCACTGCAAGTGTTTACCTGTCTCCAGAGTCAGGATGGGCAGTGTGATGAGTTAGAACCATCTTGGCAGACAGACATCATCACCAAGGAACACACAGGGCAAGTCTGGGGCCTTGGTTGAAGGCTTAGTCTTCTCTTGGTTGGGGCTTTAGTGGTCTGTATCTCTGGTTCTTAAAGGCTTGCTCTCCGTTCCCCTTTTGGCTTGGATCTCTCCCTCCCTCTCTCTCTCTCTCTCTCTCTCTCTCTCTCTCTCTCTCTCTCTCTCTCACACACACACACACACACACTCGCACAGATATTCACATACACACAAGCACCCTCTCTCTCACACACACACACCACACTCTTGTACATTCACCACACATTCACACACACACAAACACCCTCTCACACATACACACACACACACACACACACACACACAATTAGTTACTTTACTCATCACTGTGACCTGGCAGAAACAACTTAAGGATTATTTTGGCTCACACTAGGCACAGTCCATCCTAGCCAGAGAGGCCTGGCAGTGGGGGCAGTCTGAGTTGATTACATGGCTAGGCACCACGTCCTTAAAGTTCCTTCCATAAGTAACGGTTCCAACAGTTCGACCAGTTGTTTGTAGGAGACCCTTTGTGTTCATACCAACAGATGTAAAAATAGACTCATCAGTCCCTGTACCCCTGGAGTCTAAGGCTGGTATCTGGGAATGGGACCAGAGATGTTCACTCACAGTGACACCTGCCAGCAGGACACACACTGGGTGTTGGCAGACTCCACAGCTGCTGAGGGCCTGACTCTCACCAGGATCCTCTGCTCAGAAATCCTGGCATTTGAACATAGACTCCATATTCAAGGTTCTGTAGAATCCAAGCCTTCCAGCCTCAGAGGGCTGAAAACAATGCAGCGGAGTTATTATTTATAAAATATTGTTTATTGTTTCTAAGGAACACAATCAAGTAATAGCTTTTAAAAAAAAAAAAAAACCCACTTTCCAAAAGGTATAATTAATGTTGTGAACTGGCTTTGAGTTCATGCACGGGGCAGTGGTGGGGCCACCTGGTATAGCTTTCCTTGGCTCTGGACTGGCAGAGGTTTGGTGGGAGGCTGTGTGATCTCAGCTCTCTCTGTCCAGTTGCTTATAGGGAATAATTAGTTCTGAGGTTCACAGAGCAACCGTGGGACTAGTGCTGGTATTTCATGGGATCGTGGCAAGATGTCCAGCCTGTGCTTTAAGGAGAGAGCACATTGATCATTTAGAAGAGGATTTTGACAAGATCACCAGGGGCATAGTATTTCCCCGAAAATTTAGATGCTTCTGTTGTTGTAAAAATCATGTTTGCGTGTCTGTTTTTGTTATTTTGTTTGGGAAGCAAGAAGGGGTAGTAAGGTTGAGCCTAGGCCCTTGGGCACACCCAGCTCCCTTTACCTTTTAAGACAGGATCTCACTAAGTTGCTTAGGCTGACCTTCAACTTGTGATCCTCTTGTACCAGTCTCTCAAGTAGCTAGAGTTCCAGGCCTGTGGAAAATTACGCTTCCTGGACAGGTAGCTGAGGATGGTCTTGAACTCCTGATCTTCCTGCATTCACCTCCCAACTCCTGGGATTTCAGGAGTACCCACCATGCCCTGCTCCAACTTCTTGCACAAAAAGATGGCTTGAAAGAACTATAGAATCTCCACCCCTCAGATCTCGAGCTATCTGTTAGGCCAGGAAAAAAAAAAATCCATAAACACACAGAGCATTGGGTGTTTCCACAAGACTTCCCTGCTAACAAACACAACCCTTTCTTCCTCTCAGATACCTCCTGACGCCAAAATGCAGATGTGCCAGCTGTAGGCACACTGCTAAGCAGAGAAGCCTAACAAGTTTGACCAGCAAATTAGATTCTACACTGGGATAGCAGCTATGTGGCCATGTAGGGTGCTGGCCTGTGCTCCCAAGCCCTGTGGCTGGTGGTCCTTGGCAGGCATATAAAACAGGTCCTCATGGGTTTATTAAACATTCAGGACTTTGAGTAAAAAAATTAAAAAGCTCATTAAAATCAGAGGCCTCTATAACATGTTCTGACTCCTTCCCTGGAAGAGGACACCACGCAATTCAGTTTGCACGCTGGCTGCACAGCCTCTGTCCCTTGGCTGGCCTGAGATTCTCATACCATTGTGTCCATGTGTCGGGGTTTAAAGGGAACAAGTTAGATATGGCAAACAGATGCAATCCCAGGACTTGGGAGTCTCAGTCCAATCAGGAGTACACAGTGAGTTCCAGGTTAGCCTGGATTCACAGTAAGTTCCCTCAAGAAAAACAGATGTCAAAAAGGAGAAGGAAGAGAAGGAAGAGGAGGAGGAAGAGGAAGAAGAAGAGGAGGAGGAAGAAGAGGAAGAAGAAGAGGAGGAGGAAGAAGAGGAGGAGGAAGAGGAAGAGGAGGAAGAAGAGGAGGAGGAGGAGGAGGAGGAGGAACACCAACTCCATTCCAGCTAAAATACCATGTGAAAATCCAAGACACTTGAGCCTGGTCTGAAACCCACAGAAACCTGCTTACCTCTCAGTTTTGCATCTGGTTAGGGGCTAAGAATCAGAATTCTGAATCCCTGTAGTCCAGAGGGGAGCTGCAGAAGTAATGAAAACACCCAAACGCAGTAATAACAGCAAGCTTATGACCCTGTGCCTCCCATCGACTGCTGCTCCTTCCTGGATTTGAGCCACAAGAACCCAGGAAGAAAACTGACCCCCAACCCTCTCTGCCAGAAGTCAAGCGTGGGAATCTGGCAGCAGCTTCTGCACAGGACGGAGCCTCACTCTTTTGCTTTATAGCGTCCTTTATGGCACGAACTGGGAGCGCGATGTGTTTACACAAACACAGAACAATGTACATCAGCATCTTTACAATATTAAAGGAGTCATATACAAGTCTACAGGTGTTATACACAAGGGGGTGCCGGCCAGGGCACCCCATCTGTCAGTTCTCTGCCGTTCCTCCACTTGGGAGGAGCTAGGGAAGATGTGACAAGGCCAGGGTAACCATCTTTTGGGCCTGTCTTCCAGGAGAGAGCAGGTCTGTGAGGACCTCTGAGGACCAGTCTTTGTTGGAAATCTGGGGCTAAGAGCACTAGGTAAGCTTGGGTCTGGGCCTTACAGACAGGCTAGTTTAGGACATTTCATTACCACTTGATGTGCACATGAATGGGAAAACTGGAGCTAGCTAGGGTGGAGGGTGGTTCCCTGAGCTGGGGACCCAGAGAGTGATGCTGACAGATGGGTCCCTGGATAGAAGGGCCCATTCCTGAGATAAGCTGTGGCCCCCATGCTTACTGGGTGGGCAGAGACTTCTCCAAGAACCCAGACGTGAGCACAGCCAGTTGGGATTGGAAGCCCCTGGGCATTAGCAGTCAGGTGTGCACCAAGTGCAGTCTGGGACACAGGTGGCAGCAGAGTGTCTCAGATAAAAGTCACAGAATCACACAGCCCCCATTGCCCTCTTCCCAGCTGCCCTGACCCTGGAGGACCCTGTTCCATCTCCTGTAGCACTGCCACCCCACATCTGTCCCCACAGACCCAGCTCAGCAGGCACCTGGGCCCGAATGCTGGCAGCCCATCCTTTGCAAGGCTTGCTGAACAATTGGACTGAGAATTGAGCACCAGGTAAAAGCAGCGATGGTCCTTGTTAGTCTTGCTGACCTGTGCAGCGACAGTTAGTTCTGTTTTAAATACTGTAGAAAAATATGTCTGCCAAGTGTGAAGGATTAAACAGCTGCTCTGGAGTGACTGGCCCAGCAGAGGATCCTGCACCAGGCTGAGGAGCAGGAGGGCTGGGAAGCTGGCAGCACAGTTGCAGCAGCAGCATCTCTGGGTCACATCAACAGTCCTTACATGGGCATGCCTCCGGCACCCCTCATTCTGTTGCCTCCGTACCTGGCATTCCCAGGGATGAGCTCAGACCCTCCATTCCTGCTCTCAGTCTTGTGCCCACTGTGAAGCACAAACAGGCAGGACTCCTCAGCACTATTTCCACGTCCTTGGGGTTGCCCCAGGACTGAGGGGTCTTAGGTGGGCACCGAGGCAGCTCCTAGTCCAGGGGCTCCTGCTTTATCCGGACAGCAGTTGGGGTGGGCTGCGGTCGCCGCTCTTCCCGGCAAAGTACGTACTCGCTGAACTGGGAAGAGTCCACACCACCCCCACAGGATGCGGCCACGCTGAACCCTCTCTGAAACAGCCTTTCTAGGACCTGCAGGGGAAGAGTAAGAGGTCAGCAGTGCCCAGCCGCCAGAGTTTGCCTGGCCTGGTGGGAAGTAGGGTACCAGACAGAGCAAGCTACCTTCTGATGAGTCCCAGTGACAAAGTCCCAGGACTGACAAAGGTCCTAGCTGTACCAGCAGCTGGATCCCACCCTAGGAGGGACAGGCACGATCAGGCCCAGGGGCCCCTCAATTTATCCACCCAGCATGGGGCTCTGCTATTCCACCCAAGCTACTCCCCACAACCCTTGGGGGGTACCCACAGAGAAACAGGGAAGGAAAAGAGGGGCATCTTCCGGCACACTCATGGCCCCAGGCACCCCCTCTCTCAATCTCCTGCTCCAATAATGGAAAGCCCCTGGCCCCTAGCCTCAGGATAGCCACCTGCTTCCTGGATCTGAGTCCCAGATGGTTTGAGGCCCGAGGGCTCATCAGCTCAAAGGACTTCTAGGTGGAGGGAAAGAGGGGGGGCCCTCTCAGAGTATGTGTCTCTGTGGGCCTACATGGCCTCCTCAATTTATGTCTCTGGAAAGGTGGGGGCTGGTCTTATACTGGTGTCCTGTAACTAGTAAACTCTTACCCATAGCTTTCAGGAAGTGGGGAGGGGGACTTTCCCTAAAGGATCTTTTCTGTTCTAACCCCAAAATCTAAGGGCCTCTGAGTCAGAAAAAGCTTTCAGAAACAGGGTTATTACATCATTTTGGTTTCCAAGTTCTTACTCTCATCCTCCCTGGTAAAGCCAGTTCAGAGATACTCTGAACAGTAGGGTGTGAGGTTGCAACCTGTAATCCCAGCATTTGGAGGCTGAGGCAGGAGGAGCTCAAATTTGCACCTGGCCTGGGTTACACATAAGACCCAGAAAGACACATAAGTCTCGGAAAGAAAGAAGAGCTCTGGGCAGCTGTAGCCTGCCACAGGCCCCAGGGCCAGCCTCATAGGAAGGCTCCCTGCCTTTCCTGGTGCCTGGGTTTAATTTGAATCCAAAGACAGACTCTGCATGCTAAATGAAGCATGTTCTGTTGAAAATACTCTGGGCCATTTTTTTTTTTTTTTTTAATAGAACATCCTTTTAGGGGAAAAAGAAAAGTACAGATCAATTTTTTTAAGCCCATCCCCCAGGCACCATCATTTAATTATGAGCAAGGTATAAATTATGCATCGACACATTGTTGCCTTTTCTGTATGGGTTTCGTCCATTCCATACTGGGACTGTGTCTCTCTCTCTCTCTCTCTCTCTCTCTCTCTCTCTCTTTTTGCATCCTGGGACCCCTGGGGTGGCAGCCCAGGGCCCTCACCTGCACGGAGTTGAGTCGACAGTAGCCATTGAGAGGGAAACGGATGACATGCGTGGGATCCTGGTTCCAGCCAGCGTTGACGGAGTTGCACATGACATCTCCGGTCTCCGGGAAGACCTCCTCAATGAGGGCCTTCTCTCCACTGAGTGCGATCCGTTCACCCAGGTCAGGGGTGACCCGAACCACCAGGCAGTCACAGGCCCGGCTACGACGTCGCTGTTCTTGTTCTTGCTGCCAGCGCTCCAGTTCACGCACCATGGGCTGCAGCTGGTAGTACCTCGCCTCCTCATACAGCAGGTTGAAGTCCTGTCGACAAACACAGAGTGTCAGGGGAGCAGACAGTCGTCCATCTTGGTGGCTCATCCCATCCCCAGTGGGATCCCTTCCCTCTACACAGACATCATAATTCCTAGGACACAGTGTGGACTAGGGTGGGCATTTCCACTGCAGAGCTGAACAAATACAACTCCAATGACTGTCCCCCGAACATAAAGACATGACTGGGGTGCATCTGTTGAGACTCTCCTCCTGGATCTTCAACTGGATGGCAAACAGAAACGTCACAGAAAGAGATGAAAGCTTCCGGGCAGCGGTGGCACACACGCTTTCGATCCCAGCACTTGGGAGGCAGAGCAGGCAAGATTTGTGAGTACGAGGCCAGCCTGGCTTACAGAGTGAGTTCCAGGGCAGCTACGATTACACAGAGAAACCTTGCCTCAGATAAAAACAAAAACAAAAAAGAAAGAAAGACGACAGAAAGAGCTGGACTCTAAACTAGAGGCGTGGGAGCCAGGCATCCGCTGCTTTCACGGATCCTGAAAATCTACTCAGAGAAGACGGCAAACTGGCTTGAGAGCATTGTGCCCTTGCCCAGCTCCCAGGCAGACCTTCATGTAGTGCATTTCAGCCACAAGGCCTATGAGCCTGATACTGGCCTTCCCTGGGCCAGTTTCCTCTTTACAGTGAGCATGAACACTGGACCCTGGGAAAGCACAGTGAAGATTATGGGACAGAAGATCTGCCGAGTTCCTGTCCCTGCCCAAGCAGGGAGAGAACACAAGGTCCCCAGGACTAAAAGCAAAGCTTACACCTCACCACGGGGCTCACTCCTAACAACTGTTTCTCAGACCCTGACCCCAGCTTTAAGTGGCCTATGCCCACAACTCATGGGGCAGGCTTAGTGCATATATAGGTGGTGACTCTGAGGGTCCCGGAGGAGAGGCAGGGAAGAGCCACTCTCAGAGCACAGCTCACCCTGAAAGCCCAATATGCTTCTGTTTGTTGGCCCCAAAGGCCATCCTGCAGCCCCACCATGAGCTGTGACCCCTGCCTGCTTTCCATAAAGACTCCTTGGGGCTGCATCCCAGGTCTCTGCTCTCCTGGCTCTCACCAGTTTTATGTGACATCTTTACACCAAATCTTTCCCCACAGCCTAGAATGTTCCATGCCTAGACTTTTACTTAACTGACTTAGGGCTCAAGCTACGAGCTGGGCACACCCTCCTGGCTTGATAATCCACACTGATAGACTCTGCACCCTCTACCAACACGTTAGTCTCTGCCTTGCCCCTGGCAAACCAGAAACACAGTGACATATGTAATCCAGCCTCCTGTCCCCGCCCAGTTCCCTGCTTCTCTCACATAAGAGCCAGCATGATCCAGTTTGCAAACCCGATCTTTCTTTCTCTACTCTCAGTGGTGCCAAATGCTGAACTACCCACCAAGATCCAAGTATCACTGCAGCCTCCCCCCCCCTCCCTTCCTGGTCCACAAGCCCCAGACTCCAGTGCCATCCCAGACCCTCATCAGGCTCACACTAGTCCAAGCCACTCTTCCTCGTCCCTAGAGCAACAACTGTTTCTTTCACACCTGGCCAGGCCAGGTTTCCCCATCATTTGACTAGTTCTTTGGTTTTGTTTCTTTGTTTTGAGACCAGGCTGGCTTCGAACTCACAAAGATCCAGCCACGCTTTACCTCCTGTGCTGGGATTGAAGGCATATGCTGTTACACTTGCTGATGTTCCCCCCTGTTTTTTTTTTTTTTGAGAGATAGCGTCTTACTCTGTAGGCCAGGCTAGCCTACAGCATTCAGCAATCCCCCTGCCTCAATCTTGGAAGGCCTGGGATATGATCCACCACAGCAGGGACACATGCAATTCAGACTCAACCTCTATTTTCTAGACTGGAAGGGCGAAGCCTACAGCTTCCTCCTGTGTTGGTCTATTTTCAGACCAAACTCAGTTGTTACCATTTAGTAACTAGGCTGGATGAAAAAGGGCCCCAGGGCTGCTGGTGCAGTGGTCGCTGCAGGAAGCCTTAAAGCAAGGAAGCACAAAGACAGACAGACATTTGCCAGCAAGAGCCAGGCGTGAGTTTGAATCCTAGGATTTCAGTGGAGCTCAGCACCAAGGCAGGACCACAGAGATCCACATCAGCCACCTAGGACAGGCTCGCCCTAAGTCCTGGGAGTAATGCTTGTTTAAAGTGTGACCACCTGGGCTCTCAGGGGTTTTCCCCACCGTAGACAAGGAACAGACACTCGGACCTCTAACGACTCTATTCCAGTGCACAGCAGTAAGCACAACTAACATCAACCTGGGGTAAAGTGCCAAAGCTTAATTGTTGTTACACCCTGATAAATACGCTGAAGATGTGAGAAAGCAAAACGAGTTTAGAAAAACTGATTTAGCCCTCGGCTTCATCGGTTAACTTTTTGCGGTTGCCATGACAACCGTGGGCCCATTTATTAAGTCACAGCGTCCCCTGTGTAATGCCACGACACAGGCAGCACAGGGGGTGCCGCCGGCTGCGGACTTACCTTGAAGTCATCTGGAAGCAGCAGTTTTGACGTCCGCAGGAAACTCAGGATGTAGCGGAAAATCTCCCCATCGCGGTCGATGAAATAATGCTGCTTGAGACTGTCTAGGACAATGGGCTCGGTGCCATTGAAGAGCCGGCTTATTCTGGGAGAGACAAGCAAGATGGGGATATGGGAAGGGTAGGGCTGAGTTTACCTGCCCTGCCTCCACTCCTTAGGGTCACTCAGCTGGAGGGGCAAGAGGCCACCGGTGGGAAACTTAGAGACCTTGCCAACCCTGACAACTGCTGGCACACACACATATGACACACAGGTCACCACACACACAGGACATTAGGGCCCTCGTACCACACACTCCAGCCACATTCACAAGCCACAGCTAGCTAAGGGGCATATCCGGCTATGTCTGATGGCCCACTGACACCTACCACAGGCCTGAAAAACCATGACGAGACACAGAGAGCCACAGAAACCAGCTGGTCAGAGCTGAACGCACACACCCCTCCAGCCCCTAGCCACACACCTCCTGCTAAAAGTATGTCAGCCAACCAAGTCTCTGGGGACACACACCTTCTCACTCAAGCCACATCAACCAGCATCACATACAGAACACATTCAGCCAACAGGCAGTGACTCTCGCCAGCTAACAGCGACTGGGAGACATGAAGTCACAAGTGCCCCATAGCTGTTCACTTAAGGCCCCACAAGGAAGAGACATCAAGATGGAGTGTGTATTTGCATGTGGACTACAGCTGGCACACAAACCCCAAAGCCTGTGATCATGTGGTCCAGGCCTGGATCAGGTATTCATATCCATCATACCCGGCGAGAGGCTGGCAGTGGCAAGGAACACAATTACCTAGAAACACAGTTGCTACAAGACCACACTGGCCCTGTGGAAGGCCTTAGGGCAGTCCCTGAGGCCTCCCCTATCCAGTCCATAGGGGAGGAGCCTGGCCTTAGAGCCTGGGCTAGTGCCCCCTGAAGTGGCAGCGTTTGCTTTTGCTAAATGCTGTACAGGTTAAGCTATCTCAAGCTAATCTAGATAATCAGGAGCCCCTAAATGGGTTGGAACAGCTAGAAACCTAGCTTGGAGCTTGCCCTTCAGCCGCTGGTTGACCTCGAGCCTTGGAGACCAGGGGTAATGAGAGATAAGGAGACTTACTAGGCTGGCCTGCACAAGCTAGAGGAGTCCACAAGCCCTTTCTCTGCCTGCACCAGCTACCTCGCTCCCTTCCAAGAATCCTCTCCCTGTCCTCTTCCTATAGCCACCAACTCCCTGTCCCTGCTTAGCCCAAGTCAGCCACTCCCAGCCACAGCCATGGATACCCAGAGCACAACAGTTGTCAGGAGCTGAGAGGTTTGGTGCCCCCGATTCCCCTTCTTCGGTATCCCCAATCCACACCATCCTATGTTCTCATGGCCATGCCATTGCTTGTTCTCACCCCGGGGACAAGGCCCGGCCTGTCCCAGGGGGGCAGTATAAAGGGCAAGGCTGCCTGGAGGACAGGAGTGAGCAGGTCAGAGCCTGTGGTTAGGGGTGTGGAGGCCTAAGCCTGAAGAACCAGAGGTACAACTAATAAATGTAACTCCCCAGGGTTCTAGAGGCTGCTGGTGACAATGTCTTCCCCAGGACACAGGGAAGGGCAGATCCAAGGGTCCCTTCACACCAGGCCACTGTGCCTGCTGGCGCTCTCTCTCTCTCTCTCTGGGTGTGGTATGTGACACTCCCCTGCATGCAGGCCACCCTGACCAGTCAGTCAATGAGAACTTAGGATTCAAACACCTGGTGACCCTATCCTTGCTGAAAACCCTTGAGTTCCATAGCTTACTTGAGACCTAGCCCAGGAAAACTTGAACATTTAGCTGTGGGAGTGTGAGGGGGGTACCCAGAATCCCTAGACACAGGTGTGCCTCAGCCAGGAGATCAAGTGTCAGAGCAGAGAACTGAGGGTCCAGACCAGGTTCTAGCAAGAAAGAGGTCAGAGTCACGTGCAAAGGTGAGTCAGCAAATTCAACACCTCAGCCTTCCTGGGAACTCTCTTGCCACCCTTCCCCGGTTGAGCTCAAATGTTCTGTTCTCTGTAGCAAGCAAAATGCTGGGTCTGGCTGGGTTCCAAACTGCTCTGACGTAGGAGTTGGCTGAGGCTCCGGCGCGTCCTGTCGGTCTAGAGGATACCCGGTCCATCAACAGTGCAAGGCTGACTGGATTCTAGGCTGTCTACTGAGCCAAGACGAGCAAGTTCTAGATCCTTCCATGGTTCGGTGTCTGTTCTGGGACTAACAGCACCTCCTCTTAGGATAGAGGCCTGTAGTGGTCCCAGCAACCAAGCCTTACAGAGGGCCAGACTGTAGAAGTATTTTGGACAGTCACCATGAGGAAACTCTTAGCATCTCGCAGGGTAAGCTCCTATATGACCTCCTGAGTTCTGCTGGTAGCTTCATATGTCTTGGTGGAAACCACCTCTAGGCCAGCCCTCTCAGGGAGTACTCAGGGAGCACATGGGATATGAGGAGCTGACTTTGGAGGTACTCTGTGGAATAAGCTGGTGAAATCACTTTGGTGGCTGGGACCTGCGTAAAGCGCCATCCAGCCACTTGCCTTGATATATAAAGGGTGCCATCACATGCCCCCACCTTTGTCCTTCCTTTATCTGACTTCCTGAATGGTTTAGTGCTCAGTTCTATTAGTTCTGGAGCATTTGGCCATCTTCATGTGCTTCATAGCAGCAGCTAGGGGACATCCAATGAACAGCACACAGGGAGAGGCAGCCAAGTCCACTCTCAACCTCAGGCTATTGGCTCAGGCTGAACCAGAGGCATCCAGCACCAGGCCCACAGGCTCCAGGCCACCTCAATCAGCCAAGAGCTGGAGATTGGGGTGCAAGGATATGAGCTTGGGGACCCTTGGGTCTTGCAGTGCTTCCCAGTGGGGAGGTGGGAACAGTATCAGCATCTGGAGCTGTCTCCATTGGTAACCTTAGCATTCTTAAGTCTCGACCCGCATAGCCGTCATACGGCTTTTCCAGAATTGTAATAATTCACTTCAAAAAAATGAGTGGGGGACCATAAGTGGCACTTCCACAATAGCTGTGTAGCTCCCCAATGAATCCTTGTCTCTGCTGGCTCATAGGCCGCCCTAGTCCTTGCTCTAGGCCTCAGCTTCAGGCCTAGTGAACAGCTCTGCTGAATCAGTCAGAACGACAGAGTCACCCTAAATCCAGATCTGGTAAAGTCCACAAACTGCTACCCCCTCTGGCATACCTGGCCCATGGAGGGTCCCACGTGCCACATCACAGGGCCAAGTGTTCAGCTCCCAGAGGAAGACTATGCCCACACTGTACAGCAAGTTGGAACAGGGAGGGCAAATGCTCCTCAGTCCCCAAAAGCCATTAGTGAGAAACAAGAGAAGGGAGCCCCTCCCTGCCCACAAGGTCCAAGTGGCAATTGCTGCAGGAAGGCAAATGTCAGATTTCAGAAAACACTCTTCCAAGAACATTGTGGGCAAAGATTTTTAGGAATTTCACTCACAAACATCGTCAGCCGATTAAGAGATGATCTATCTCACACAACTCAGGAACGCCGCAGAAGGCAAAACTGAAATTAAATGAACAGAATCCATCTCGTAGCCTAGACAGGGGCTTTGCAAGCAAGCACATGGCCAATGCAGTGTACAGCCTCCTGGCTCCTGCCCCACCAAAGCTCCAAGTTCATAAGGACCCCTGCACCTAGTCTCTGGGCTGCCACTATCTGGACCAGACACCAAGTCCCCTTCCTCCCTTCCCTTCTCCAGGGGTCCTCCTGTAACGATGAAGGCTCTGCCCAGACATCTCTGCACAGCAATCCTCTAGGCTCTGAGTTTACCCTGGCTGAGCATCCATCCTGGTGATGAGCCCTCAGTATCTAGGGGATTAATTAATTCCTCTTATTTTAAATGTTTAAAAGAGAGGTGATGCCTAACAGGCCTGCCCTCCCGCTGGCCAATGCTGCTGGTTGCTGCACCATGCTAGGAGCAAGCAGCATGGGCTCAGCAAGCTGCAATGCAGTGTCACCTGTAGGAGATGCTAACAGAGACGTAGCCCACCCCCATGAATCTTGCTGCCGGCTGCCATGCCAAGGTGTGTCCTTGGGAAGTAAATCCATGAGACGTAAGAGTCATTAAGTTGTTGGTACCGAGCCCCATGCCACTAAGGGTCCCTCCTGGGCAGAGTCTGCAAGTCCTCTATCAGGGTCCCTGCCGCAGATAGTTTTGTGTTCATCACGGGGTGTAGAACTCATGCTCAGCCATTGTTGAAAATATCCCTGACTGTCCTGCAATTGCTTACTCATTGTCACACCCTCCAGCTCCAAAAGAAAGTCCGCTCCTAGCACTTAGGATCAAACGGTGGCCACCCAGACAAAGGAGGGTACAACTGCAGCTAGCACTCACTCCATGCCTTTCCACGAGGGTAAGGACAGGAAATAGGATTGACCATGTCCACCCACACCTGACTCCTGGGTGTCTCTGTGAAGACTCCCCAGCCAGCTGTTGTCCAGGCTCATGTGGGACTGGATCTGCCACGAAGGTCAGGAACTCCATGTTATGCCACAGAGACTATCAGCGCAGGGTCAAAAGCCACTGTCAGAAGTGGCCTTCAACAAGTAAGCGGTCAATCAAACAGTGAAGCGTATCAGGAAACAAAAGGCCTTGGTCCATGCCCTAATGGTATTCGATGGACGCCCAGGCTTTACACAGCATGCCCGACGCTAGGAGCAGAGATCTTACCTAGAGTCAGGGTACTTGGTGAGTGTGGCCAGGCTGCTCGTATACATGTGACCTCCCACGTCGATGTGCACAGGTGCATTGGCTTTGGTGAGCTGAGCTGGCAGTGGGATCCCCTGGGCAGCCAGGGGAGACACAGGCGACCGGGTGAGTGACAGCCGGGACATATTTCCTCCCTCCTAGAGACCGAAATACATAGAAAAACAAGGGTTCCTAAACAGCCTTTATTCGAATGTGATCAAATATTTAATCAGATCACTTCTTCTTGTGACTGATCACATATTCAGCTGACAAATTATGGCCACCACTGTAATTAAGTGTGTTTGCATCATTTTCTTCAAAGTACTGGGGGTAGGGGTGGGGGAGGGTGCTTATTAGCAATAAGAAATCAAGAAAAAAAAATTTTTTTTCAAGGTGTCAGCCTCCAGGGGCATAAAACAAACTGCAAAATTCTAATTAAAGGTCGCAGGCTTATGTGTTAGATGTGAAATATCCCCTGACAAACGAATCACCAATTTGTGAATTGGGATTCAGGGGTTTTTTGCAAGTTTGTCTCAGTAACGAGACACCTCTAAATTAGTGACTTCCTCAGCACCTAAGGCGTTGAGCTTTATACATGTAGTAAATTTCACATCAAATTAAGAGCATTTTTGTTTCAAAAAAATACATAATCGTACAGCGAGTCAATACCCATCTCTTGTGTGCTGGGTCTCAGAAGACCGGCAGCTAGTGAGCAGGTACCCTAGAAAAGAGCAAAGAGGGGTCGAGGGGCCAACCCAGCCCACCATGCGAGCTCACCGCGGTGCCGCTGCTGCCGTGTGCGTTAAGCGAGGACCCGCTCGGCCGCTCCTTGCGGTGAGGCATCTAGGCTTCCATCCCTGCCCAGAGTATCTATGGGAAGCAGTGACTTAGTTCTCAGCCGCCACTGATGATTTTTACAAAGATGCTGTCTGGGACCATATATACCAGACAGCTTTCCCAGATCCCACCAACCCTCCACACCCCAAAGCAGACCTCTAGGCCACAGCATAGCGTATCTCACACACACACACACACACACACACACACACACACACATACACACGTGTTTTCTAGGCAGTTCCATGTCTGCTAATTTGGCTAATGACAGCCTAAAACATATGCTCGCCATTATTGCCCTGCAATGTTTCAGAACAAATCTGATTTCTTTGGTATTTTGAGTTAGAGCCGTGTTACCAAGCGTGTCTCCTCTTGCATCAGTGGAGAGAACCTTGGGGCGGCGGGGAGGGTGGGGGGGGTGCTGCTCCCCTCAGTTGGCTGGAGAGCCTAGGATCTCTCACCACTCAGTGAAGATGCAGTTTGTATAGGACACCTCCTTCCACACAAGCTGGGGCACAGACGCATCACTGGGAAGCCACCAGTCACCTAGAGCTCCCACAGCAGACAAGACCTGTCTTTGTTTGCCTACTCTGCACCTCCCAGCTTCTCCAATAGACCCCCAGAATGCTGCTGCCTGGGCCTAATGTATTCCAGACCCCCTCAGGATCACAGGCCCTTGAGGCATTGAGAGCCGGCCAGACAGCAATCAGCAAATGGGCTTTCTCCCCTCCTCCCCAGAGCTACTCAGGGACTTTCCTATGTGCCACAGACACCTGAAATAAAATTGTGCCTCAGTCCCCAGAAGCTACCCTGGGGGCTTTTCAGGGGGCCCATGAAGGAGGGGTGGAGAAGGGTAAGTTTCTAGCTACCCCTTCCACTGGCTTGGGACTGTCTTAAAGGGAAACTAGAAGGAACACACACACACACACACACACACACACACACACACACACACGAAGGGGAGGGGGGAATTCCACAAACATAACCTGGACTTCTCTGACACAGGTTTAACCCTTACGGGTCAACTATATGTTATCCTGGGTACCCACGTGATGCTTTTTTCTGTTAAACTTCTAGATCTGTGCCTTAAAATTCAACATCCAATCATAAAACATGGTGCGAGGTACATAGACTGAAACAATTCTGGGGAAGGAAAGTGCCTCATCTCCTATGATTTGTTCCACATCCCTACTGCCCCGGGAAGCTCTCTGACCTGAAACTAGGGCTGAGGGAGGGTTTTCTATCCCCATGGAGGAGTTGGGTAGCTGTCCAGTCCTCTGCTTTGGACATTTCAACGAAGTTTTTGAAAAACCAAAACAGACCCAAGGTATGGGTTATCCAGCCCTGGGAGGGGGTGGAGGAGAGGGTGTCTTAAAGGAACACCCACTGAAGGTCAAAAGAAATTGAAGAATTCTCACCCAAATTCTACCAAAGCACCACGGTTTTCCCACTACCAGGACCCAACTCCAAAGTGACAAGTAACATCAAGCACCCACCTCCCAAGCTGCCCCAGCCTGTTCTCAGCCTGTTTCTCACAGCACAAACCAGAAACTCACCATTGGAAGCCCCAGGCCTTAAGCCTTGACCCGAATCTCCACTGCTCCCACTGACAAACGCATCTGTGGTGGACCACGACCCTTCTTTCCAGAACACTGTTGAGATCACAAACATAAAAGTGCAATTGATAAGAGACACAAGTTCACTGCACCAAACACCAGGACCCAGATGCAGCTGAGGCTTGGCCAAGCCGCCTGTTGCAGGGACCTCAGCGGGTTTGCAAACTGGCCCAGCATTGACCTGCTTTTCCAATCTGTGGTGGGAGACCCGGGTCCCGCGCCCACCCGCAGCAGAGCCCCGCCCGCCTGAACAGAGGGAAGTGAGCAGAATGCCACGCTCATTTACACACAAAATGATTTTGTGTCCCATTGTGCTCGCAGTTGTTCAGCTCTCTGGGGGTGATTAAACTGGCTGAGCTGCGGCAGCTTGAGACGATTTCACTAAATCGCTTCTTCGTGAAGTCGCTTCTTTTGCTAAGCTGTTATTTTAACCATAAAAGGTAAACAGAAGGCGCCTCTCCAGTTCCCTTCAGCTCTACGCCCTGGGCGCCTGCCCGAGGCAGCAGTGCCAGGGGCCTGCAGGACTGTCCAGGGGTGGAACAGGAGGGATGCGGCGGGCCACCTGGTGCGCGCCAGCCGGGCCGCAAAGCCAACCGGCCGGTGTGAACTTCGGGGCTACAGGATCGGCTGGGCCGAACCTCCAGCCCCGCGGGCGGGGTGGCCAAGTACCCGAAAGGCCCAGCGAAGAAGAGGTGGAAGTGCGGTGGGGGGCGGAGACAAAGTTAAATCAAGAGGCAGACACTTCAAGACCACAGATGGGAAGCTCGCCTAATTAAGGACGTAAAAGCGCTTTTGTTCTCAAAGTTTATTGTTGCCGGGATTTAAAAAAAAAAAATAATTGAAACTAATGCTGTTATTCACTCGCGCAGTTAAATTCCTTCATGCACATTTGAGACGCGGAGTGAAAACTTGAAGGTTTATCTTTCTACAGTCGGGGGCTTCTCGAGGGAGGATAGAGAGTGCTACAGTGGCGCGGGGGGTGGGAGAATGAGGGTGTTCGCTTCCAGGTCAGGGGGGTGCGTGTGGGCAGCGGAGATCTAGAGACGGAGGTCCGGTCTTGGGGCGGCACGTTCCCCGCCCCACATCCTTCCTGAGCTAGGAACCACCACCAGTGCGTCTGGCATGAGACTCGTAGGGTGGGCGTCAGAGAACGCACATCTGTCCCGTTAGAGACTTTTTTCTTTTCTATAATTTGGGCGCCAACCCGGTCTTATGAGCCCCGAAACCCCAGCTGCATGGAACCGGTTTCAGACTCAGGAAAGTCACCAGCTCTGCAGGGCACCCAAGCCGGTACTGGAACCAGAGTGCAGAGGACCTGGACGCATATACCGCGCGGCAGGATGATCGGAGCCCGGCCGAGTGGGGAGGGTCCACCCGAGGCTAGGACCAGCCCACGTGGGCACCCCCCGCCCCGTGCGCGCCAGGCCTTTGTGCTGGGCGCCCCCACGCCGCCAGCCCCTGCACTCAGCAGAGGGACAAAGCAGCCCGCCCGCCCCCCACCCCCAGCCTAGGTCCCGGCCCGGGGCCGAGTGACTTTCTCGGCATTGCAGCCACTTTGGGAACCAGGGGTGTGAGGCACTGAGCGGTGGCCGCCCGTGCCGGGCTTACCTCGGAGCCGGAGCGGTGGATCGGGCACCGGCGCAGCCCCCGCCCCCCGCAGCCGCCGGTGTCGGGCGCCCGGCGCAGCCCCGTCGCCTAGTGCTCGATGCGCGCGGGTCGCTCCGGTCTCGTCCTGGAGTTACTTTCTCTCTCGCCCCCAACCCTCCCCCCACCCACCCCTCCCGCCCCGGCCCCCGCTCCGCGCGGCCCCTCGCGGCGCGCCGCGCCGGGGCCTCCCCTCCCCGCCCTCCCCTCGCCTCCTCCCTCCTCGCCGCGGCCGCCGCCGCCTCCTCTTCGCGCCGCTCTCCGGCTGCCCTCCCGCCGCTCCCACCTCCTCTCCTCACTCTCTCTCCAGCGGCCTCCCCCGATGGCTGGAAGGGGGAAAAACAGCCCCCCAAAATCAGCCGGTAGCCTGTGCGCCTCGCCGCGGCCCAGCCCGGATTGCAAAGGGCAGCGATCCGGTTCCAAATTACCCCGGCGCGGCGAGCGCGAGCGGGCGCGCGCGGGCGACTCCTGGCTCGGGGCTCGGCTGCGCCTCGGGGCAGAGGATTAGAGTCGCAATTAGCTCCGCGCGCCCGCGCCTGCCGCGCTCCGCGACAAAAAATGCACGGTTCCCCACCGCCGCCACTTCCTTCCCACCTCGAGATCCCCACCCGTGGGTCCCGGAGCCCGGTGCCTGGGTGCCGGGGGCTCGACCAGGACCCTTCCGGGAGCGCTGCGCCCGAGCCCCGCGCCCTCTGCTCCCCAGCCCCCCGCCGTCCGGCCACGCGGCGCCCGGGCCTCCTCCGGGCTCGGGGAGGGGGCGGGGGAGAGGCTGATTTTAATCATTGTCATTTCATCTGATGTAATATTTCCCCGGGCGCTTTCAGCTGGGCATAAATTTTCGACTCCCAAATAAGTAACACAGGGCACGTTTCTCACATTTCTCGACTCCTCGGTTACAAAGAGGAGAGAAGCAGCCGCCGCCGCGGCGCCCCGGGGCTGAGGGCGGGACTTGGTGTGGGGAGGGGAGAGAAACTGGGCTGCCAGGCGGCTTACCTCCCTCTCCCCCTCCCTCTCTCCCCGGGTCTCGGCACCGGCTGCCCCTCTCCCGGGGAGCAGCGCCGGCCGTGACGTCTGCGGACACGCGGTAGCCACCGCGGGGGAGGGGAGCGCGGGGCACCCGGCCCGTCGCCCGCGGCTACTCGCGCCATTTCCTGGACGAGCGCGGCGCGATGGAGACCGGGGCGGCCAAAGGTCCCTGCGGCGCGGAGGCCTGCGCCCAGAATGCCCCTAGCTGCTCCCCCGCTGCCCCTTCCTCCTCCTCCTTCCCTTGCGCCCCGCCCGTCCCTCCTCCTCGACCATTTCCCGGCTCCTAGGAAACCGATCGCTGCCGGTGCGCTTTGCCCAGACTGCGCCCCCGCCTGGTTCCCGGGACGCCCGGGCCAAAGCCAGGCTTTCGGCTAGGAAGGCGGGTGCGCTCCAGCCCGGAGCGGCTGCGCGGGCCCCCCTTCACTGACTCCGGCCGGGCCTGGGCGCCCTCTACTGGCCAAACTCCTGGGGGTGCTCTCGAGGCCAGACAGGAACACTGGAGAAAGATGATGGGGGGAAGGGGGGCTGTGGACGACCCAGTCTCCCGTGATTCAGGGGACCTCTAGTGCGGAAAGAGCATCCGGCCACGCGTCTGTAACTTCACGCGGGAATAAGAAACTTTTCTCCTGAGGGAGTTATTTATTTATTTATTTATTATCTCAAACTACGGGAGTATAGAGGGAAGAGGGAAATTTTCTCATTAAAGTTACATCCCCGCAGTTAGTTCAATTACTTGATATATGCAGAAGATGTTGTAAATTTATAGATTTAAATAGCTTACAAAGATGCCTCAGGCCCCATCAGTTAATTTCCTTAATTTATGGATTTTAAGCTGCTCCTAGAACAGAAAGGGGCCCGCGAAGTAGGTCAGGGATCTGTGCTATGGGGGCCCATGGCTGCCCACGTTTGCTTCCCACGCTCCAGAACCCCTTGGGCTTCTAGCTCTCAGCTTTGCTTAAACAGTGCTACTCTTCTGGCTAGCACGCAGGTGAGGTCCTGTTCCCCAGCTGGATAGCCTGCTCAGTTCTTTGCTGGCTTCACCAGGCTCAAGGTAGTGGAACTTAGAAACAGTAAGCCCCCCAGTGTTGAAGAAACTCACCCTAGACTAAGGCGAAAAGCACTTTACTAGGATGGTGACCTCAGTGGATCTGTCTGGTCTGTGAATGCCCTCAGCTTCAGAGAGAGAACCTTCCCTAGGCTTTGAAACTGGGAGAGCCAGGAGAGTATGCTAGGCTCACTTGAGGATCAAGGACCCTCTGAAAACTACTTGTCACAGCCCCAATGGGCCCTCACTTCTTGTCACCTGAGTGGCTGTGGGTGAGTCTTTGTTTTGTGTTCAATACGGGTGAATACATACATATAAATTCTGTTTTAGGAAGCCACATGGCAATGTGATTAGGACTGGTATTCATGATTTAACATTTCTTTTCCCTCTAGATGAAGTTTCTAAGATTCACAAGGCACATGTCAAGGACAGGTGTATAAATGGATTTTTATTTATTCACAACTCCACGACTAATTGCTTCCCCTTGCCTCAAGGCCACGAGATTGGTTTTAATATGACACTTCAAAAGTATTCATAGAACTCCAGAGATAGCAAGTGTCATTGTTTAAGAGACAAATCTCTCCGTGATACTGCTGACCCTGAAAAGTAGCAGGTTTCACTTTATTTTAAATTCCCACATGTTTTTTTTTTTTAAGTTCCACTTGATGCCTGCTACATTAAAAATGCACAATTTAATCAGAACAAGGGCTGACCATTTTGAAGGACCTTTAGTTCCTTGATGCTCCGGGTCTTTGTCTCCATCGTCTCATCAAATGGCTGAGCTCTGTGTGCGTCACTAAGAGTAAGCTTAGGTCTTAGTTTCCTCTCGAGTGTTTCAAAAGTTCCTGGCTAAGGTTGGAGAGATAGCTCACTAGTTATGACCATATGCTCCTCTTGCAGGAGTTCAGTTTTCAGCACCCACATGGCAGCTTACAATTGCCTGTAACTCCAGCTCCGGGGATCCAACATTCTCTTCTAGCCTCTGAGGACATGTGCACTCACCTGCACACCCCATAAATATCCAAAAATAAAATAAATCTTTTTTTTTAAGTTTCTAGCTAAATGCCATCTGCCTTTTACACCAAGAGAAATTGGCATAGCCCGTGATAGATAGGTGTTTAGTGATCTGTAGTATCCAATACAGTAGGGGTACATTTTAAAATTGAAGATATATAATTAAGATGGAAACACCAAAACATCTTGTAGATGATATCTTTCATTATTATAGTCCAAGAGATGAAACTGGACGAATCTAAACAGAACGTGTGTCATTTAGATTTGACTAGCCCTGAAGTTGTCACAGCCTACGGAGTGATCCAGATCTGTGCTCCACTTAGGTTTCTGCACCAGTCAGGGCAATCCTGTCAGCTGCAGGATGCAAATCCATCAAGCGGGTGGTACAAGCCTGTAATCCTAGCACTCGGAAGGCTGAGGGAGGTGGCTCGTGAGTTCTAGGCCAGACTGAGGCTTGAGACCCTGACTCAATAACTCCCCAAACAGGCCTATAGTTAGAAAGATGGAATGGATCTTAAATAAGCTGAGTTTGCCTACTTCAACATTCTTAGGAATGCTAAGACCGGACGTAGACTGAGGGTCCTTTCATCCTGGTGGAAGAAGGGATAAGAGCATGGCGGGTAACTGAAGAAGGGTAGAGATGGCTCTTCTCCAGCTTGAGGCTTCCAGGAGTGTGTGTCAATCCAGACTTGTCTATGTTTGTATCCATCTCAAGACTAAAAGAGGACACCTCTACATGCTACAGTGGGACCAGGCTGGCCCAGAGTGCACAGACTGAGTGATCCCAGCACTGAGGAAGCAGGGGCAGAATCAAGAATTCAAGGCTAGCCTGGGGTACAGAGTGCTCCCCTAGCTCCAACTTGCTAGAGGTGGTAACCCACTTTTGTAATCTCAGCCCTTCAGTGGCAGAGGTAGGATGAGGAGTTTAAGGCCAGCCTTGGCTACATAGTGCATTTAAGACCTGGTCTCAAAAAGTAAAGACCAAAGCAAGAAAGCTTCACAACTACCTAGCAAGAAAGCTTCACAACTACCTAGACACTCTTAGACAAAGAAAAATTATTCCAGTGACCTCTACAGCCTTCCCTGCCACACCTTACTGCCTGAAAATGGGTTTCATCCCAATAAGCTTTGAACATCAGCCTTACCTCCCAGGTTGGGGCCCCTTTATTGGAAGTGAAATGAATATTGGGCCAAATTGGGCTCTGTTCGGGGGAAGGAGAATGGTTTTGTGCTCAGGGTTGGAGTCTGTAAGAGTTTGTGAGGTGTTGCTTAGAACCCTGACCAGGTAGCAAAATAGAAGCTTACCGAAGCCTGGCACACAGCACATGCCTGAGCTACCAGGACTCACAAGGTTGAAGCCAGCCTGGGCTGCATAATAGGGCCCTGTCTTAAGAAATGTTTAAAACTTTAGGGCTGGAGAGATGGCTCTACAGATAAGAGCACTGACTGCTATTGCAGAGGACTGGACAGAGATTGATTCCTAGCACTTAAGGAAATCAGTACCTTCTAAGGGAAGCTTTGGGCCACTAGCACTCAAATGTATATACCGACCCCACATACAGATGAGTGTCTTTTCATATGATTTTAAAAAATGGGCGTGGGGACAGGGTCTTATATGTAGCTCTGGCTGGCCTGGAACCCCCTGTGAACCCCAAGCCCAAGCCACAGAGACCAAACTGCCTCTGCCTCCCAAGTACTGAGTTTAAAGGCGTGACCTATCATGCCTAGCCTGATACTTAATTTTAAAGAAGTTCCTCAAGCCCAAGACAGAGATGGCTTAACCCACCTTTCACCCACACCCTCAGGAGACAAGGCTCAGAGGTGGGGGTGGTCAGGTAGAATGTGGCTACTTCCAGGTAAGCAAACCAGGCCACCAGCCCCAGGGGCTCCACCTGGGTTCTTCTCCTAGCTCATTCCACTCTAGGGAGCTGCTTCAGTGAAGCCTACAGTTACCTCCCAGCAATCCCTCCAGGCATGGGGGATGGGGCTGCTCCTCTAACTGAGGAAAATAGGCTAGTGGATTTCCACAGACCCTGGCCTGGCATTGGTAGTCGACCCAAGGGCCTCCAAGGGTCAAGCATATTTTGTGCAACAAACCGGGCATGGGGGTGGGGCAGGTGTGTGTGTGTGTGTGTGTGTGTGTGTGTTGTGTGCATTGAGGTTTGATCTCTGGGATCTTCCTGTCAGGAGACCACAGACTCAGCACTTAGGTCCTGTTACTAAGTGACTTTGTGTAGCTACTAGTGAACCATCTGGTCTCATAGGACACAGGGCTCTGTAGACACTTTTGCAAAAGTCCCAGGGAATTTTTCCCAGGAAGAGTTACACGCCATGAGGAAAGTGACCTTTGGTCTCCCTGTTCTGCCCCAGGCTCTTTTCCAGGACAAAAGCCTCTCAGGACAGCCTTCTTTCTCTTCTCAGGCAATTCCTTCTCTTTGGGTTTGTTTTGGAGCCTGAGTGGGGAGCAAGTCTACCTGAGTAGCCTTGGGCATGCTATCTCCTGTCTTCACTTGTGATGTAGGATCGGTGAAAGACCTTAGCTCATGGGAATGCAGGGAAAATTCAAGGTAAGGACAGTCAGCAGAGAACTTGGCTCAGCCTAGACTAAATGCTCAAGACATGATTCGTTTTTTAAGTGATGATTGACAGAGAACTGGGATGTGGCTCAGTGATGGCATGCTTTCATTGCCAGCATCAAACGTGATGGTGATGATAACGATGGTGGTGGTGGTGGTGACAACAGCCCTTTTCAAATGACCCTTGGACCAGTTCTGATCAAGCCTAGGTTGTACTGTCACCCTTCCTGCCCACCTGCAGGAGGCACAGTGGATCATGGGAAGATTTAGGCCAGTTTGGGTAGAGCAGCCCCTGGATTCTAGAGTTGGGGCTCACAGTTCTGTGACTGTATAATTAAGATAAACATGTATACCTTAAAGGGGAGACTGCAAAATTTGCCTAAGGTTTAAAGATAAAATACAGGGATTCAGAAAAATGTCCTATTTGCTTTGGGCTCTAACTTTGAGGCAAGATTAAGAAGTATCCTGGGGTTCTCTGTCCTTAGGGTCCAAGAGGCAAAGGGCAGGACCACTCCAGGGAGGAGTTCCAAGTGCATGAAGGACTTTTTCGAAGTTCTTCCTCCTCCTCCTCTTCCTTCTCTTCCTTCTCCTCCTCTTTTTGCTTTCCTGTCTTCTTAATAAATGTCTTTAAAAACATTGGGAGGGGTGTGGGCACCAAGAACAGTCACTGAATGCTGCATGCAGGTACTAAGGTTTCAGAGACATTTAACAAAACCATTTGTTGTTGGATTTTGTCTATTTGTTTGTTTGTTTTGTTTTTTGAGACAGGGTTTCTCTGTGTAGCCCTGGCTATCCTGGAACTCCCTCTGTAGACCAGGCTGGCCTAGAGATCACCGAGTCTCCTGACCTCTGATTCCTGAGTGCTGGGATTAAAGGTTTGTGCCACCACTGCTCAACTTAGCCCCCTTTTATATGTTATTATTATAAACAGACACAATAAACCTCGATCCAATGCACAAAAAGGAAATACAGCCTGGTTCTCCTTCCCAAAGGGCAGTGTCAACACTTCAACCTTTTCCTAAGCTTGTACACACAGTATGCTCCTGGACCCTCCGTCTCCCAGACTCACACAGATGTGCATGCATGAATACATGAGCTCAAAGGCATAGGGAGTTAAAACTCTAGACACAATGACACGCACAGACACAGATATACACAGAATGGCACATAAGACTCCATTGTACGCGTGCGTAATAGATGCTTGTGTGCTCATACATGGGACAAAAACATTTGTGAGCATGTACCACACATACATGCAAACACTCGTGATTTTAAAATATGGACTTAAAGGCTGGAAGCGTGACTCAGGCAGAGAGAGCTAGCATATGTGAGACTCTGGGTCTGCGGTCCAGCCCTCAAAAATAATATCAAATACGGGATTAAGCTATTTGTCCACCCCCAGCCTATTTTTCCTCCCGATTGTGTGTTGTTTTCTCCCTATTGCTTGCACTGCTGACCATAGAACCCAGGCCCTTATGCTTTCTGAAGGCAGACAGATAGGCCGACAGCCCCAACCAAAATAGAACCCTAGTCTACAAAACAAAGGAAATAAAACAGATTCCTTGAAACCTGTTTTAGGCTTTCTCAGAACACTGTGGAAATGCACCCCAGCTAGCATCATGTGTGATGGCCACTACTTGCTTTGCTCACATCACCGGGCATGGCAGACCCCCTCCCTTGTCCCTGCCTTGATCCACAGGGACGCCGCTGCCCTGAGCCCCCTCCCTCAGCTGGCACCCCTCCCCCTCCTTCCTCCCAGCAGGGCCCTGCCCCCTTCTCTCTCTTTCTCTCCTTCCCCTATTTTCGACTCTCTCCTTTCCCCTCCTCCTCTACCTGTAGGGCATGCAAGCCTCTGGCAGAAACCCTGGAAGGTCAGTCAAGGAAGTACAAAGAAGAAAAGACATCTGGATACATTTCAAAACAGTATCTCTCTGTACATTTTTTTAAAACCATTGTTTTTACATTTAAGGCTCTCATGCTTTTAGAATTAACTTTCGCCTATGGTTTGAGGCCTTGAGCTAAAAAAGAAAAAAAATGTAATTTTCAAAACAGCTAGTCAGTCTTTTAGACGAGCTGATAAATCCCTCTCTCTCTCTCTCTCTCTCTCTCTCTCTCTCTCTCACACACACACACACACACACACACACACACCTCTGAGGTGTTTGGCTGGAACTGGGGCGATGGAAGCTTTTTTTTTTTCCTTTTCTATATCACGGGAGGAGCTGGAGAGTTCAAATACGTTGTAAAAAATTAAAACATCGATTCTTTTAGTAATTAGAACTAATTACAAATGAATCCCCCACACCCTAGCAATCTCATTTACTTCTTCGTAGGGAAGCTGGGTTCGGATGTGTAAGAGGTTAAATTATTGATTCTAATCCTCCCCCTCCCCGGCCCCCCCCCCCCTAGTATCTAGCGCTGTCTGCGCCTGCCCCACCACCGGCATTGGCCTCGACTCTGGCTTTGTGGTGGGCAGGATGAACTTCAGACTTGATCCTAACCCTAACCCTGATAACCAGTGTCACCAAAGGGAAGTTTTCAGGGAATGGCGCCAACAGAGGCTGGATGTGGGGACGTGTCCTTATGCTGCAGGGCTCGTTCCTGGCGTTTGCAGACAGCAGATGAGACGCTACAGGCAATGGGATGCTGCAGGCGGAGCTCAGGAATGAGCTGTACAGGGCGGGGCTGGGCATGTCACCCGCACACCAAGGAGAAATGAAGGGCTCTGGAGGCCTCTGAAAAGCTGTGTTTATCATGTGGCAATAATGGAAGACTCTAAACTCTGTGTGTGTGTGTGTGTGTGTGTGTATGTGTGTGTGTGTGTGTGTTCCTGAGCACACACACATGCACAAAATATGCAAATTCCATGAGGATGTTATACATAATAGCCTACGATTGATAAATAATATACTGTGAAAAATTATACTTCCTATTAATATTAGATAAAATTATGAGTGTCTTTTCATATCTTGGTCATACCCTAACTTCTGAATTTCAGGGTTTTTGGCTGTCCCTTAAGTCACTACCTAGACTACTGTGGCCTAGAACTCACAGAGATCCTCCTGTCTCTGTTTTCCAAGTGCTGGGATTAAAGGTGTGCGCCATTATGCCTGGCTTTTTTTCTTTTTTTAAATGTGTGCCAGGGTGCTTGTGTAAAGGTCAGAAGACAGCTTCCCTCCTTACACCACCATGTGGGGCCTTGGGATTGAAATAGGATCTTCAGGCCGAGTGGCAAGTGCCTTTACTGGCTAAGCCATCTTGCCCATATTTAACATTTATGGGGCCCAGACTGAGAGGAGAGGGCAAATCAAGATCTAGGTTGCAAATGTTTAAGCAGTTTTTATTTGTTTCTTTATGGTTTTCAAGACAGTATTTCTCTGTGTAGCACCGGCTGTCTTGGAACTTGTTCTGTGTGACCAGGCTGGCCTCGAACTCCCACAAGATCTGCCTGCCTCTGCCTCCTGAGTGCTAGGGCTAAAGGCGTGCGCCACCATCACCAGGCTTTAAGCATCTTTTGTAATTGTTTAGTTCTGTTGTTGGCAGGATTGATCTCTCCTTCTCCCTTTCCCTCCATCCTTCCCCCTTTGTGTGTGTGGGGGGCAAAAGGTTGACCTTGAACTTGTGATCCTCCTGCTTCAGCCTCCCCAGTGCTAGGTTACTGGTGTGCACCACCATATTTAATTGTCTGTCTGTTTGAAAGTAGTGAACAGAGCTAAGCACAAATATCCTTCCGCCTTGACAAATCCACTTTCACAATGACCAAGAATATACAGTTCACTCTGGAATTCTCCCCTATGTGCTGGAATGTGGTGACTTGGGATTCTTGGCCACCTGTCACCACACCAGGCTCCATGGGCCACTGTGGCGATGTGTGTGTGTGTGTGTGGGTAGTCTCATGTGCACACACATGCACAGCCAGTTTGCCCATTCTGGGTCTGTCTAAATCCCAGATTCATGCTTTCTTCCACCCACTGCTTGATTGACAAGACCTCAGCTGGCATATCCAAAATTCCTTAGGCTCAATAGATCCAGATGCAGACAGAGACTCCAGTCTTGCTGGACGCCCAACCTGGACTCCCCCACAGGGTTCCCATCTCTCCTATTACTCCACTCTGTAAGCTAGAAGCTGCAGGTCATTTGGAAGCTGACTTTTTTGCCCTCCTCTCATCACCAGTCCAACACTAAGGTCGGGACTCCTCAAATCCATGCATGACTCCCTCACCCCTCACCTAGGCATCGGCAATGGTAACCTTCCTGCGTTCACTATCTTGGTTTCCCTTTCTAGAGCCCCTCCGTGATAGGGCAGGAGATCATGGAAGGGCTGGCTTAAAGCCGAGCAAAAGGCTTGTTTTCAGCAGTGGGTTATATTCTCCTAAATAGCTTGTCTGCTTCAGAAGGTCATTAGCTGGCCTCCGTCTGACTTTTCAAGCACCAAACTGGACCACTCATCGAAGGTGTAAACTGAGCATGCTTTGAACCTTGTGTTCTTAGGTCTCAAACGCCAGCACCAACAGCTACCGTCTCCCCTTTCCCCCTGGCTTTGAGAGAATAGCACACACAAAACTCCAAGGGGCAATTATTTCCCTACCTAGAGTGGTCCCCTGCTGGCAGCCTCTGTAGGACAGATGTCCAGATTGGGGAGTATCGTGGGCTCATGAGTCTCCCCAAGACTGGGACAAGAAATGAAGATAAGACCACTTCTTCCCAGAGCAGCAGGCCCAGAGCCCAGCCCAGGCTGCTACTCTGTGGAAAATGTGGAGGAAGTCAGTTCCCAATGGGACAAAGAGGTACAAGACAGCCCTCGGAAGGGACTGAGGGGACTCTTGTAGGAAGAGCCTCTGGTATGCAAGGTCCTGGGTTTCATCCATCATCTGAGCTCTTGGTCGGGTCCTTTCCATGTCAAGTAGGTGGCCTTAGGCTTCCATTTGAGTGATAGAGGGCCATGTAAGCAATCTCATGACTTCACTTCTACTACTAAATGGTGCCACTGAACAATGTCTGATATCATTGTTATCTAAAGATGGGACTTACATCTCCTTCTCCTTGGGAATTTATTGAGCAATGTGCACAAGTTGTGTGTCTGTGGTCTGTGACAAAGTTGCATATATTCCTGAGGACTCTGATAGTGACATTGCCTTTGGCAGAGGTAATGGTGTGTGTGTGTGTGTGTGTGTGTGTGTGCGCGCGCGCATGCATGCTAAATATACTCACATCAGTTTGTATGTTGGTCTTAGCCATGAGACAAACTAGGTCTCTCTCTGACTCTACTCAGTTTCCCTGCAGGAGTGAGCTTAAGGGCATGAATATGCCAGATGGCTGCATCCTGGGGCCAAACATGGTCTGCAGAGACCTTAGAGGCTTGTGGCCACAGCAGACATAGCCCAAGATACCCTTGGTAGACTAGGCTGGGGTAGGGTGTAACTGCATGAAAGGAGTGGGAGTCATGGCTTCAGGGTCTGCACAGCTGCTGGATGTGTGTGAGGCAGAGTCTTCCTTACTTTTCTGTTGCTGTGAAGAGATACCATGACCAAGGCAAGAAAGAGTTTATTGGGAGTTCTCTTACAGTTTCAGAGGGCTAGAGTCCACCATTGTGGCAAGGAACACAGCAACAGGCAGGTGGCATGGCACTGGAGCAGTAGCTGAGAGCTTACATCTGATCCACAAGCAAGGCAAGAGGAGAACATGAATGGAATAGATAGATAGATAGATAGATAGATAATAGAGTGCCAACTGGGAATGGTGTGAGCTTCCGAAACCTCAAAGTCCATCCCTACTGACATACCTCTAACAAGGCCACACCTCCCAATCCTTCCCAAACAGTTCCACCAACTGGGGAACCACCATTCAAACATATGAGCCCACGGAGGAGGCTGTTTTCTTTCAAACCACCATAGGCAGGTAACAGACTTGTGTTCCTGAAGTGACCATGGAGTCTCTGGTGGCTATTTGGGTGGTAGAGGGCCACATGAGTAATCTCTGTGCTTCTCAGATCTGGATGCTGGGCCTGGGACCCAACTAGGATGCTGTCACCACACAGGTGCAATGCATAGCACAGTGCCTGACACAGGTGGCCATGGTGTTAGTGGATATTATGGGTTGCCGCACAAAGCACTATATTAAAAACCTCACTACCTTAATGAAGGGCTTAGAAGGTGGGGCCTTTGAGAGAGCCACGGTCATGCAGATGGACCTCTCACAAATGGCAAGTCCTGTGACTGATGGCTCCATCTTTCTCTCTTTTCTCTTTTTAATTTTAAGAGCAACCCCACTGTCACTTCAGGAACACAAGTCTGTTACCTGCCTGTGGTGGTTTGAAAAAAAAAACAGCCTCCTCCGTGGGCTCACATGTTTGGGAATGGTGGTTCCCCAGTTGGTGGAACTGTTTGGGAAGGATTGGGAGGTATGGCCTTGTTGGAGGTATGTCAGTAGGGGTGGACTTTGGGGTTTCAGAAGCTCGATGTTGCTCAGGCAGGCCTTAAACTGACCATCCACCTGCTTCATGTTTCTGGGGTAGCTACATGCAAGGCCTGAATACCAGGTCAGGTTTGGGTTCCATTCTGATCCTTTGGAGGAATAGGAGCTGGATCATAGCTCTTTAATCTCTCCCATCAGCAACACAGAATCTAATCTTCTTATTGGGACCTAACAGAGTGACTGGGGAGCTGGTATCAGCCCTCCCATACAACCTTCCTCCTCCTCTATACATGTGCCATTGATGGGGAAGGGGGTGTGTGCCCAGCTTGCTCCCATGGGCTTCAAATCCATCAACACAGGGTCATCTTGATCCTTCTGCGTGCGTGCGTGTGTGTGTACATGTATGTGCAGGTATATATGTATGTTGTGTACGGAGGCTAGAGATTGATGTCTAGAGTCTTCCTCAATTCCTCTCCAGTTTATTTTTTGAGACAAAGTCTCTCACTGAACTCCTCAGTTAGGAGTCTGCCTAGCTCCACCTTCTGAGTGCTGGGATTACAGCCATCCATCACTGTGCCTAGCTTTGCACATGGGTGCTGGGGATCTGAACTCAGGTCCTTGAACTTAGGCAGTAGGCATTTTACTGATTGATCCCTCTGCCCAGCCTCTTGATCCTTGGTTCTGAACACAGCGCTATGATGTCACGTGACTTGTCCATATTTAGGGTACAACAATCCTAATCACCACCCTCCCCGAGCCACCCCAAGCCCTGCCCCTCAGTCACCTGACTCCCTGAGGCTGGCAGACCTGGCTGCCAATCCACAGAAAGCTAACCTCTGAAAAACGATGGCGAACCCTGTCCTTGAATCATTAATTCTCCTGTGACTGAGGCCTTTCCCCCAGGGTGGGCGCAGGGCCAGGTGACTGATCACACCTGCTTGGCCTCTTGAGGACTATGACCGGTGGGAGGCTTCGGCAGAATTTCCCGAGTGAAATGCTGCATGGAGATTAATGGCCCTGAGCTGTGTGGAGCTCTGGGTGTGCTAGGCTTGAGCCAACCGGTCCCCAGGTGCCCTAGGCCCTTGGATCTGCCTGCCACCCTGCTTGGCCTCGACCCCTTCCTGGATCAGAGCTGCATGCCGGGGCTTTGCCTTGGCTTGGATCTCAGAGTCCCCCAGAAATGGTAGTCTCAGCATCATGCCTGAAACCTCCAACACAAATGATTTTCAATTTGCCTGGGAGTTTCAATCGTACAATCCAATGTTAAATAATAGATTAGATGCCTCGAGGAGAGAAACAGGATTTAAGAAGAAATAAATAAAAGGCAAAGTAAAAATCTGGGCATGGGTTTGGAGAGTACTTCTGATCTCACAGCTTCTGCTCTTGGCCTGGATTTGACTGACCTGTTCCTTCCCACAGTGTTGGGACAAGCAGGTCTCTGGGGCTGTGGGACTGCCACCCACCCACATCTCTGAGAACAGGTGGGGCTCCATTCCAGATGCTAGACTGATTCATTCTAACCCCCCCCCCCGTGCTCCTATTCTGGGTCTTTGTACCCCAAAGAGAAGCCTTAGCTTGTAGCCTTGGCAACTGTCCCCTGGTCAGGCTGTCAGGCTGACCAAATGCTTGCATAGTCACACAGACTCCTGGGTGACCTTAAGCCATGGATGACAGAGGGCTGCAGGCTGGTACAGTGATGGACAGGCACCAGGCAGGGCCTGGTGGCATTGTGTGTGACACCCCACAGGAATGCTTATGGGATGGGACCTTCTCACTGCCTCTGGACTAGTCATTTCTACCCACCCTTTACCCTGTCACTCCAAGAGAAGGTTCCAGATTCTCATCTCCCACCCCCACCCCTCTACTTCTCAGCTCTCCCTCTTGAACCAGGCTGGCTTGGATTAATCTCTCCTCCTCCTCTTCCTCCTCCTCCTCCTCCTCCT
>JADRCH010000287.1:887152-906559 GCA_019843965.1 Rhynchomys soricoides
GGCGCATGCGTGTGGACGGCGCATGCGTGTGGACGGCGCATGCGTGTGGATGGCAGTGCATGGCGCATGCGTGTGGATAGCACATGATGGTGCAAGGCGCATGCATGTGGAGGCGGGACAGTGGGTGGTATGGTGATGGTGGTGGTGAGGGATGGATATGAACCGTGGGTGGTGGTCAGAGCTTTAAGAAAAGGGTTTAAAATGGATTCCCAGCAAGGGTGGGGTAGCAGAAGGCCAGACAGCAAGCGCCAGCATGGGGGCTTACTATACAGCCACAGGCAGGCGTTGGTCTCATTTTACTGGCTGACGGTACCGCCCCTGCCTTGGAGTCCCATAGAATTGAATACAGGAAGCTTGGGGGCCCTGACCTTTCCAACCTCCAGGATGCTCAGGGAAAGCTTATGGAACCTCTAGTGTAGTGGCACCTACTGAAGGACAGCATGAGTCCCTCACTGACCTGTGTGACCCCTCAATATAGAATCCTGGCTCCTGGGAAAGACGTTGCTGTCCTTTTCCTCTGCAAACAACTCCCAACGTCAGAATACAACGCTTCCATCCATCTTTGATTAAAACAGGTAGAAAAAGGAGAAGAGCTGTTTGCTTTATAAAGTCTGGCAAATTTTGATAATGAAACCTTCCGAACATCAAGTTCGGAAAACCTTCCTAATTCCAGGCAGATAAGGGATAATGGTAACGTATTTCAACTTCAAAAGCAAAAATAACCTTTTATCACCGAATTTAACAATGTTGCTGGCGAAATATGTTAGGAGAATGTAAAATGCTATTTAAATGATAAAATGCGCTGTCTTGGATGGCAAGGATTTTAATTGGCACAATCAGAGTCCAAACACACTTCCTTGCCGGGCCTGACAGACGCAGCTAATGACAGGGTGTCCATAACGAACAACAGTGAAGGAAAAGGTCATTCTTGGCTTCTGCCCTCTCCCTGGGGAGCCATCCAGCTCGACAGCTGTCTGGACTCGGCTGCACTCATCAACATTGGTGCCTTGTGAAGTATGATTCGCCTCAGATATTAATATTAATCAGCCATCACATAAATATTAATCAGTTAATATATACTTCCCATGACAACAAGAGATAAAGGAATCTTACTAGGTGGTGGATCAGAGAACACAGAATATCTAATATTTCCTTAGGATGCACAGCATTACAAAACGCTAACCCTCTTAGGCCTGTTGTCTCTGCAGAAGACAGAAGCTGGGGGTATTGTAGGCAAAGCAACACACATGCCCAGGCCCTGTGGAGGTGAGTTCCTTTTCACCCAGCCAGCAGTGGATGGAGGGACTGTGGATAGCATGGATGGCCCCTGCATCCCTACCTCCTGGGGCTCAGGTGGTCTCTGCAAAGTTCCCCATTCAAGCTCTGGGCAAATAGGAGATGGTGAGCAGGCACAGAACAACCAGGTGGGAACTCTTCACTGCCCACAGTAAAGCACTATGCTCCTGCCTCCACTCGCCATCCTCAGCCTTGGTGGTGAGGAACACCAATTCTGTAGTTATTTTTGGGGGGCACAGGTTAGGGAAAGACATAGTGTTCACTAGCTTTGTTGATGACTTGGTTTTACAATCCCCATTGGCAGGGCGCTGTGTGCATTACTATTGTTCTCATTGCTGGCCTGGTGGGCTGCAGAGCTGAGGTCTAGACCATGTGTGACTTGGTATCTTGGGTTTAGCCATTAGCCACCACTGTCTGTCAGAGTCCAGGGAAGGAAGAGTGGATTGTCCACAGGGAGGGTTGAATGGGAGTTGGAGGACAGGAGAGGGCCACTGTAGGTCTCTCAACAGAACCCCCAAGTCATACTGTCAGAATGTGCTCAGGGTCTTGCCCTGGACAGCCCCCACTGGGATCCCTGGGGAAGCCCAGGTTGCTAGGCAGGGGGCAGGGAGTGGAGGATTCCTACCTGCCTGCTGGCTTTCCGGATTGCTTCCGCAGGCAAATGCACATCTGCACAATTAACATTTTAACCGCTAATTATTTTGCTTGGGCGTCTAAGTCTGAGGATCCTTCAATTTTAGTTTAATTGGAGAAAAATGGTCATCAGTTATTGAACAGCAGGAGGGAGGCTCCATGCTTCCTCAGCACGGAGGGGCAGAGCTGCACCGAGTGGGAGCAGATGGGGCTGGCTACAGCAGCTGTTCAGCTGGGGATGGTGAGGGTGTAGTAGGTGGGGCAGGAGGACCTTGGGCACCCTGCTCCAGCACCGTCCCTAACATCTGCTGGGAAGGCTTGCTGGCTAAGTTAATGACTTGCCATTTTGTCTTCTATTTTGCTCCATTTTCAGTAACACATCCGTTTTATATATATATATATATATATATATATATATATATATATATATAGAGAGAGAGAGAGAGAGAGAGAGAGAGAGAGACCAAACACATAAGGAAATGGGATTCCTTATTAAAGGAGACCTCATGGCTTCAGCACAGTCCCCTTGGACTTGATAGTAATCTGAGCTCATGATGAAATCCTCAGGCACCCCCCGCCTGGCTGGCGGGGACAGCAGGGGTTCCATGAGGGACACAGGTGCCCGCCTGGAGGAGGGGCTCCACCTAAGGGACATCTGACATCCCTATGCTCTAGCCAGTGCCCTCCAGTGCCTCGTCCCTGTCTTGATCCATACAGTCTCCTGGAGAACCCTGAGGCTTTGGTGATCACAGGTATGGAACAGTTTGACTTCTTCCAACTTTGGTCCTATTTAGTGAGAGACTCAAGCCTGGGCCCCTGATGGTAAGGATAAGTCCCCTGGGGGCCTGGCTGCTGGTAGGTGTGGGGATGTAACTGTCTCTTGGTAGCCTTCAGGATGGCCTGGCCTGCACCCTGAGGATGGAAGTGCAGGGCTGAGTGCCTGGGACTGAGGGAAGTGCTCAATTGTGTGGTTGGCTCCTCCTTGGGTCTAGACCCTGTGGTCCCGAGGGAGGGTTTGATCTGATGAGGGAAGAACAGAAAAGTGTCTCAGTGCACACTCTCACTGGCAAAGGGAATTCTGAGCCCCAAAGGAACTGAACTCAGCTATGAACTTTCAAGGCAAGAGGCAGGCCATGCCCAAGAACTCATTACCCCACTCCCAGAGGCTCTCCCTTAGCCACACCCTCAGTGGTTCCCGTGACCCCATCCTCCTACCCCCCTCAACTCTTTCCAATTTCCAGATCCTTCCTTGCTGAAGAGAGTTCCTGCTTTCTCAGGGCCCCCTCAGGCCTAAGCCCTCTGGCTCATCTTTGAGCATCTCCCCCCCCCCCAACCACCCCTTCTTCCGGGGTGTCCCATCTTTATTTACAGAGACTTTCTCCATTGTATACTCAGGTCCTGCAAGATCGTGGACAGGTTAAAGGCTTTTCCATTTTTTTGTTCCATTTTCTGCAACAGAGTCTGTTGCACAGCAACGGCACGCAGGAGGAAAAGGGATACTTCCACAGCCTGCAGCAAAGCTCTACCCAAGTGTGCTGTGAAAGCAACTTCAAAGCTCCCAAGACTCCCTCAAAAGGGTTTTCAGCAAGAAATATTTCATTTATGCAAGAAAAAACATGTAATATATAATATTGACACTATGGAGAATAACAGCCAGAGTGGGGATGTAGCTCAGTGGTTGAGCACTTGTCTAGCATGCATGAGGCCTGGGTTCTACGCCCAGCATGTCATATGAAGAGAACCACAGCAATGCAAACACCCAGGGATCCACCATCTAGTAGAAGATGCTAAAACCTACCGATGTCTCTATAAAGTTCCTTCTGGATCCTCTAGGAAGGATGCCTCTCCTACACCCTCCAGGAATGCCACGTCCCTTTTATTTTCCTTGAGACAGAGCTCATATAGACCAAGCTGCTGCCTTCAAACCCGCTGTGTAGCTGAGGATGACCTTGGACTTGATCTACCTCCTGAGTGCTTGGACTACAGGGAATGCCAACATGCCAGGTCTGTGGGGTGCTAGGGATTGAACCCGGAGTTTTGTGTGTGCTAGGCAAGCACTCCACCAGCTGAGCTACACCCCAGCCCCCATTTCTTGCTTTGTTTCTTATTTTTTTCATATTATACTTCTAATCAGCTTATTATTTCTTACATGGGAACCTTAGAGTTGGAATCAGAGATATTTACACCACAGAAATTGGCAAATGCCACAGAGAGCAGCCTTCATCTCTTCCCCTACCCCCTGCCCCACAGAAAGAGTTTATCGGCATGTGAATGGTGTCAGTCCATTTCCAGGATGAAGTGTCACCTTCCAAAAGGGGAGGCTGCTATCCAAGGAGGTCAAGTCTGTGATTAAGGACACAGCTGTGAACCCCTTAGCGTCTAGCTGCAGTCCTAGTGGTGGGGGATGGGCACCACCTCTGTTAAAATCCATCTGGAGGAAGTTCCTAAAGCTTTTAGTAGAGTAAGTTATAGCCAGGTCCAGATTGGATGTGACCCCACAAATCTGCCCGCCCCCTCATTTTTTTCCCCCGATGGCTCGCAGTATTTACAGACCATTCCTCGGCGTCAAACACATGCTTACCAGAACTCTTCCTGCCCTGAAATTATTTATGACTTGGCATTCAGGGTGGAAAAGCAATTTTCTCAAAATGTCTGATGTCATGATATATAGTCCCTTTGACATGCATGTGCCCAAATGGATTGCTGTGCAGGCCTACCTCTCAGTGGCTAGGACCCTGAATTAAAAATGGAGCAAATGTAGCTCAGTGGATGCAGCTAAAGAAAATGCTTGGAGCATTTAGTGGAAGAAATGGTGAAATGCACCAGTCATCTGGTGGGATTGTTTTCTCGGGGTCTTTTGCTATGCGATGCTGGAGTAACTGAAGGTTACGGTCCTGGCTCATGGAGCCCACCTATGTCTCCTGCCTGAACCTCACAAGGGCCACACCGCCTGGGTCGCTGAACACGGTGATGCAAAGCTGAAAGAAGTCCAACAGCTGAGTGGATGCATGATAGCACATCCATACAAGTGAGAATGCCTTACCTGGAAAAGTAAACTGACCGCCAAGATGCCAGCTAGCACCGATGTTCTCACTGGCGAAGAAGCAAAGCGCATCACAAAAGAGAACCCGGCACTGCCGTGAAAATCTAAAACAGGACAAACTAGCTTCTGGTGGTGGGATCAGATCAGTGGCTACTGTGGGGGGTAGAGGTGGGGATCTGAGTGAGCAGGGACACGGGGCGGTATTCTGGACCGAGGGAAATTCCATGTGCCAGTATCAGGATGACTGTACCTGTCTGTCAAATCTCATCTACAATGGATGTGTTTTCTTGTTTACATTTTATATCTTAATTAAGTTGACAGAAAATGATGTGAACATATTTCAGAATGCTAAAGTGCCAGGTTGTTCTTATTTATTTATTTCTTAATGCTATTTTGGTTTTTTTTTTTTTTTTGAGATCTTACTTGCATCTTAGAACTGAACGCCCTTCATGAATCTGAAAAGGGAAGTGTTTCCAACAATGTCAGTTACCACTCATTTTCAATGACCTTTGCCAGGCAATGTAGAAACACTGCCTTCTGTGGAGTTGGCTCTCCAGAAAAGTAAGCACTGGGCAGTTCTTGTCCTCTGTGGATGGAGAGCCTGGATATGGGGCCACTAGAGCCAGAGATGAGCTACAGGGAGGCAGAGACCAGACAAGACAGTGGCAGCCCAGCCAGGCCGCTCAAGGCTGAATCTCCCTACAGAAATAACTCTGACCTGCAGAAAGTCACCTCTCCCAAGGTCTCCACTCCCTTCCTAAGACCACCTGCACCCCACAGCTGATTCAAGTAGGCTTTGCAGGCTCCCTTTCCATCAGTCAGGACACAGCTGCGGAGCCATGTCAGCTCCAGAGCTCCTTGTGGGATTCGCTGACTAACTCACAGCCAGATTCAGGCCTCCTCCAATTCCTGCGCCTTCTCTACCCTACAGGAGTGTGCTCCATGGTCACTCCCACCTCCACTTTCCCACTCTACCACCCAGCGCACCTTTTGATGTCCTCAAGCTCCTCCCTCAGGAGTCTGAGAGTGCGTTCGCTAAGATGAAAGGTAGGCAGAATGATTTACCATTAACCAGCCGGCACGGAAGACTCCAGAATGGGTGGGTAAGAAGAGACAGTAATGCAGCTGTTAGAATGTGTACTGCTGGTGAATGAGGCTTACACACCGGTGAAATACTCTGGTGTGTACAAAAATGTATTCAAAAGTTGAAGACTGTGGGGCAGATGGTAACTTGGACAGTCAGTTGCCTATCAACTGCCTCTCTGGCAGCCTGTGAAGAAATTCTCAACGGGTCTTAGTTGCAGTGCCCCAGCCTAGATTCCACCAGTAAGAGACTGGAGATATGGCTTAGTAGAGCCCCTGTCTAGAATCCCCCAGTGAGGAGGCTGGGGGCATGGCTCAGTGGTAGAGCCCCTGCCTAGAATCCCCCAGTGAGGGATGGTGATAAAACAGCAGTAAAGCACTTGAGGCCTAATACTTAAGAGACAGAGAGGGAGGGAGGGAGATGGGAAAGGGAGGGAGGGAGGTGGGAAAGGGAGGGAGGGAGCTGGGAAAGGGAGGGAGGGAGAGAGAAGGACAGACAGAGAGACAGAGAAAGATGGAGACAGAGGAGGGAGGAGGGAGAGGGAGAGACAAGGAGACAGAGAGGGAGAGGGAGAGAGAATCAGCTAGCATGCCTCCCAGGTCTTACTCTAAGCTACTTTGGGCACCTGACTAATAAGGAATGAGACGTGGAAAAATGAGCTGGAACATGAGGATTGATACATGGACATGTTTGTAGACTTCCCAGAGTCCTCTGGGCCGCAGAAGTACCCCAGTCTCCTGCAGTATAGGCTGATAGTTACAGGTCTCTGATGGGCAAGAACATGTGTCCTCCTTAGGATCTGCCTACACATCCCCACAGAGCCAGCAACTAGACTCTTGCTGGGGAATTGTTCCGTTGCTAAGGAAAGTAAGGAATGATGCCCTGAGAAAGGCAAGAGATCCAGAAAACAGGCAGGTCAGGAACCAAGCCTAGGACTTACCCCTGAGGGTGCTCAGTGAGAGAACACACCATGACTTTGGCTACAGAAGAATGATTTACAGAGGAACACTCTCCCGGGAGACGGGCTTTAAGCTTGTGGAATGGATCCCAGGAAAGATGCTACTAGGGTAGCTGTAAAAAGCATGGGGAAAGCGAGCCACAGTGCTGACCCAACTGCTGTTGCAGACAGCAGGCGAAGAGCAAAGAGCTGCCAGAGACAACCCGGGCACAGGGGGACATGCCCAGACTGTGAAAGGCTGGAGATTGCTGAGTGTGTTTGTGAGAGACCTGGCAGAATCCCCCTTTTAGTGAAGGGCTAGCATCTAAGAGAGGTTCAAGGCTGAATGTGAAAGGTGCCATTAGAGCCTCGGACTCCCTGGTGGATGAGAAGGACAGGATCCTAGAATATTGAAGCCAGAAGGTGATGCTTGTCTATGCTAACCAAAGTGCACACTCATACCCCTGGCTCACCTACAGATGGATAATAGAACATGGCATCTCTAAGGATAAGAGACAGGTGACTTACAGGGAGGGTACTGACCAATAAACACACCAAAAAGAAACCAAGGAGGGCTGACAGGAGGCAGAGGGCAGACCTCCCAATAAAAAGGCACAAGCCATGTCCCAGATTCAGAACATGACAATCAAAGACTGAGAGCAGATCCCTCATAAGAAGCATTCCACGACATCACAGGAAATGCACAGTGATTACTTCCTCAATCCCTCCCCAGGTTCTTTGGCCCCTGGGAACCCTTGGTAGTGTGAAGGCATATGAAGGTGGGTGATTAAGTGCTCCCTATGTAGCTCATGCTGGGCTCACAGACTCCCATCTGGCCATCATTTCTCCTGTCCCGGAGGATCAATCATGATGGATGCCCGTGATAACTGGCAGAGTCTCGATACCTTTGGTCTGTGGGTACAACAATCATAGTAAGGGATGTTTGCTAAAAGCTTAGAAAGTGACCCTTTGCTTTTCTGTGTTTGTTTGTTTAGTGTGAATAGACAGAAAACATTTCTGATTTGCTCTAGAGTCACATTCTAATTTTTATGTTTTGAGGCAGGGTCTGGCCAGTTGGTCAGATTTGACTTGGACTCTCAAATCCTCCCTTCTTAGCTTCCCAGATGGGAGATTGCAGGTGTGGGTTACCACACCTGCTCAGTTGCTACAGTTACTGTTTTAATAAGCTTCCCCCTTTTGATATGGGGGTCTCCTATAGACCAAGCTGGTTTCAAGCTTACTGTGTGGCTGAGGATAGCCCTCAAACTCTTAATCCTCTTGCCTCTACCTCCTGAGTGTTGGATTTCAGGTATGTACCAGCCAATTTATGTGGTGCCAGGGATCGAAGCCAGAACTCTGTGCACCATGGACAAGCAATCTACCCACTGAGCCACATCTCTCTCAGCTGCATCGTCTGCTATTGCAGAAAGCCTAACATATCACAGGGAGAATGAGCACAAAGCCTAGTTCAGGAGCTGGAGTTACAAGCAGAGTTGATGTAGGTAGTGTCATTATTGACAGTAGAAGGGAACATTCTGGCAAAGGTCTAAGGTCAGAAGAGGAAGTGACATTGGGGCAATGCAGCCCAGGCTTAGGCAGTACCACAGATCCCAGGGTCACGGCAACTGGAAAGAGGCTTTTTCAGGACCACGGACAGCTACCGACATACTGTTTCTCATGCTCACCTCCCCTTCAGGGTCTAACTAACAGCATGTCCTTATCTCTGGCATAGCAGGTCTATGGAAATGGAAGTCTGTCCTTCCTCTCAGCATTAATAATCGATTGAGTCTACAACTGCTTCAACAGCGTGGGCTGTTCCTTGTGGTCCTATTTGTTCAGAAGCCAAGATATGTACATATAGCATGCTGTGCAGTGCCAATTCTGGGGGCTGATGTAAAAATAATCTGCTGGTAGAGATCTTCAGTCTTCATGGAGGAAGGCAGATGGATGAGCATGGGATAGACTCCAGGGGCCCTGGACTTTCTCAAGAGGTAAGTGTGTGTGTGTGTGTGTGTGTGTGTGTGTGTGAGAAGGGGGGAGAGACAGAGACTGGGGGAGGGAGGAAGGGAAGGAGGGAGGGAGAAACACAGAGGGAGGGAGGGGGAGGGAGAGAAAAGGGAGGGGAAGGGGGGAGAGAGAGAGAGAGAGAAGAGAGGAGACACACACACACACACACACACACACACACAGACTGACTTCATGTTAAAATTTGCTGACCTCTGGTTTGGGACTCCTTGCTGGGCTCTAGTCTCAGTATATCAATCATTTTTGTATGGTTGTGATGAAGTACCCGCCACACACAACTTAAAAGGAGGAAGGATTTATTTCAGCGGGTGGTTTTGGAGGGCTAGCCCACGGTGACTTGGCTCCCCACTTCCCAGCTGGTGGTGAAGCAGAGCACCATGGGGAGGGAGGGAGCATGTGCAGTAGCTGGTTCTTCTCTCAGCAAGCAGACAGCAAAGAGGAGACTAGACAGAGACCTGTGCTCAGAGCCTGACTTCTTCCACCAAGGCCCCACTTCCTAAGGTTCCTAGAACCTTTTAAAACGGTGCCACCCGTTGGGTCAAACAATAACAATGAGTTTGGGATGGAAGCTACATATTTAAAAAACACCAGGAGCCAACCAGTTAGGGTCTAAAGAGATCTCCTCACCTCTAGGGACTGAGGATTTCTGCTAAAGAATCTCACATCCACAGTTTTCCCATGAACTAGCTTGAGGTTTCTTTCTGTGTGTCTCTCTCTGTCTCTGTCTTTGTCTCTCTCTGTCTCTCTGTCTTCCCCCCACACCCTGTGTTTTCCAGACAGGATTTCTCTGTGTAGCCCTGGCTGTCCTGGAACTAGCTCTGTAGACCAGGCTAGCCTTGAACTCAGAGATCTGTCTGCCTCTGCCTCCCAAGTGCTGGGACTGAAGGCAAGTACCCCCACCGCCCAGCTACTCAGCTCTCTTAAGTGTTTCTTAAGAAAGAAAGGTAAAGAAAGGTACCTTCCCAAGCTCATGATCTCATCTGATCCCAGGATAAATTACAGCAAACTGACTTAGAAATAATTTAGTGTGTGTGCTAGCATCCGGAAATATTAGAACTGAGGTGATCTTTAAAAGTCAGGGAGCTAGTGTCAGCTAGAAGGAGGTTCTAGGATGTGACTAATCAGTTCTGAATTCCATTCCACACAAAAGCAGATACATAGTTATTATGTAACTAGTCACTCCCACCACCCAGGCTTCCTGCTGTGACTAGTCCCTCAAAGTAAACAAAAGAATTGCTGCCTAATCATTCCCGGTGGGGTGGTGGAGAATGAACTGCAAACACTGGATTTGGGGCCATCAGATCCTCTGAGAAGGATGACAAACAGATACTCAGCCAAGGTGAGAGGAAGGGAGGGAGGGTAGGAGGGCATTCTTGCTTCAGTGACTTGTAGTGGGTGAGTGTAGTCCAGGTGGGTCTGTAGAGTCAAGGCAAACTGCCCTCTGCTCACTAACACTGCATCTTGCCAGAGCAGGGAGAGTCACCGCCGGGCCAGAGGCAGCCATGGCGGAGAGCAGGGAGAGGCAGAGACGGGGCAGTTGGAACTAAAAGCTAAACTGTGTCTCTAAATCTCCAGGAACTTACATTTTTCTTCCTTAGTCTGCCTGTCTCTGCAGATGGAAAAGAAACGAAGTGTGAACTATGAAGTCAACTCCACAGCTTCCCATGGTCAATGACTTTCTGAAGGGAGATAGAGGCTGGGGCTGAGCACACTGCCTGATTCCGTGGACACAGCCTGGACTAGGAAGGCCTTCTGGAAGGCTAGGGAAATGGGACCCCAGAGTCTTAAGGCGATTTCCTCCCCTCCCCCCTCTAGCCAGGAAACTGCCTATGTTAAAGAACTCAGGCCTCGACTGTGCAGAAGTCAAAAGAGAATGACTCTCTATAGCAGAATAAGGGCTCCTTGCTGGATTCTGCTTCATTTAGCGTCAATTGCTCTTTGCTTCTAAGAGGACGGCAGCTCTGAAGTAATACAAGAACATATTTAATCCTGCCCTGCCTGGGATACCGGTTTTGTGGCATTTTGCCAAAATCCCAGGCAGACGATTCCCGACTCCTGTATTTCTACATCTCTTTCATTTTCCTAGTGAATGCAGAGATCAAAGGCTCTAAACGTTTCCCAGCAAACCCTTCCGGGGGCTTCTAACCTGGCAAGTGTATGACCCTGCATAGGTTGATGGTGAGCAGGGGCATCACAGAAACCCCACACGAGTCATGGGATTTTAGAAGCAGCCAGAGTCGTGGTATATTTATCTAGCCTCGAGCTTCAGGCTCCATGTCACTTCCTCATCAAGAATAGGGAAAAGGTAATTGGATTTAAATGTCAAGATTCTAAGTGTTGGGGTGGAAGACGCACATCTATTTTCTGGGCTACATTTTTTTTGGTTTTATGATAATGAAAACCACAACCACTTGTTGCTGGAAGATGGGAGTGAGTTCATTAGGACCTGAAAGTGCTGCAGCAACAGCCAGAGGGCAGACGGGTGACTATCAGATGCTGAGGGCAAGGGACAAGGGACAGGAGGAGCAGCAAGAAAGCTTGGGACACCAGCAAGTCATGGGACGTCTGAAGAGGGACCAAAGGAAGAGCTGTCTAGGACGCCAGCTGGGATGATGGCTACACTTCAGAGAAGACTGCATCAAGCTTTGCTGTCCCCAAGAACCGCTAATTCTTTCCTGGGAGTTTTGGGAGATCTGTCTTGTGGCTTTTAAGATCAGCTCTTGTGCCTCCCTTACCGTGACAGACTCACAGCCCTGAACCCTGAATCAAAATAAAGTGCCCACCCTTAAGTTGCTTCTGCCTGGGGTTTTGTTGCAAGATGAAAAGCTAACTTAAGAAGCTAAGAGCATGGGAGGGGACCATGAATGAATATTTCAGTGGCCAACACACTGGGCTGTGGGGCAACACAGATGGACCACACATTATTTCATAGGCTACCTTCTACATGACCACAAACCCTCAACTTCCAAAGTTTGAGGTTGAGAATTGGGGAAATTAGCCAGGTTGTTAGTGCTGGACACTTTCTGTAAGGATGAGACAATGTCTGGACTGTTTCAGCTGTTCCAAGAGCAAGCGACCCTCAAGTGGGCAATCACTCCATTTGGCCTGGCAATTCTGGATCTCCAACTAAGTGCCTTAGGGAGATCCTTTCTCAGTTAGAGCGAAGCCATCATGCTACAGGAGGGCAGAACTAGAACAGCAAGGAACTAGTCCTAGATTGTTATCAGATCCAAGAGCCTTTCTGAATAGCCACCGGAAGTGCCGCTCATAGCCACCGGAAGTACCACTCATCACTCCTCCATTCTGATAGGAAGGTTTGGGATTGCAGATTCTGTGTGATCCTGATACACAGCCATGGTGTCCCTGGTGTGGTGGTCTGAAAGAGGATGGCCCATAGACTCATATACTTGAATGCTTGGTCTCCAGTTGGTGGAACTCTTTGGGAAGGATCTGGAGGTGTGGCCTTGCTGGAAGATGTGTGCCATTGGGAGTGGGGTTTGAGGTTTCAAAAGCTCATACTGTTACCAGTTAGTGCTCTCTGACTCCGTCTCCGTCTCCATCTCTCCCTCTTCCTCTCTATCTCCCTCTCCCTCTCTCCCTGTCTCCTGCTGTAGAGCAGATGTAAACTCTCAGCTATTGCTCCAGCACCATGCCTGCCATGCTCCCTGACATGATGGTCATGGATTCTAACCTTTTGAATGGTGAGCCCCAAATTAAATGTTTTCTTTTGTAAGTTGTCTTGGTCATGTCCCCCCCCCACCCCCACCCCCAGCAATAGGAAAATAACTAACATACCTGGTTAGACTGGGCTTGCCCATCAATATTCATGGTTAATTAAGTGAAGTGCTCAGGAGTTGGGGTACAATGGGAACCACAAAATGAATAATAGATCTGGCACAATCCACTCCTAGCTGATCTCCAAAGTTGACTTCCCAAACTATACCTGACCATTGTAAAAGTAACCTTTATGTGCCTATTGTAATTGTCATCTCTGAGGCTTACTGCCTCTGTCTGCTAACACAGGTCTAGTTCTGGAAGCTTCTAGCCTGTGTACAAACTAATCTAGGCCTAGAATGGTTTCAGTCTTTGAGACTTCCTGCTAAATAAGCTCACCCTTTCTTGTCCTTTCTGAGCTCTGGCTGGTTGGTTCAACTCAGCTGTTCTGGCTTAAACTCCTCTCCAAGCTGACTGATTCAATTTGGCTTCTCTTGGCTTTTTTTTTTTTAGATACTTTATTTACATTTCAAACGTTTCCCCCTTTCCAGATCTCCCCTTTGGAACCTCCCTATTCCCTCCCCCCTCTTGGCTTCTTCTTAATTGCTTGGCTTCAGAGTAACTTTGGCAACTTGTTCTACTGTTCTGGATCCTTCTTATTCTCTGGCTTCTGCCTCTGCTGACCTGCACTGAACTGCATGAACTCATGAATGATAACACAACTCCACTGTGCTGCACTCACTGCACTGACTCCCAGCTGACTGACAAACTGAACTTCACTTTCTTTCTCTGCACTGCCCTTAAATACCCTCTCTTTTCTGTGCTGTTCTCATGTGAGTTGGGCATATTCTATCTCTGACTCATTCTGTCAGATCTTTCTCTGATTCATCACTTTGCCTGCCCCTCAATTAGATGTCACTTTCAAACATGGGCACTTTCCTCTACAAACTAACTTTATCTTCATCGTTTGGGATTAAAGGTGTGGACTAAGGGTGTATCTGTATTCCAGCCAGAAGGATTAAAGGTTGTGCTAAGGCTGAGCCACACCACAGCTAGTAAACAACATAATCTTGGGGTTCATAATATGATCAAATATCCTGCAACAGACCATGAAGTCCTGTCTGGCCCTCTACTCTCCAGTGGTCCACATGTAAGTTCAGAAAACACAACCAACACAGAGAGTGCAAACAAATTGTTCAGCCTGATAGTAGACTTTTGGGTGCAGTCCAACCTCAGAGGATTCCAGATATTGTCTCCATTCAGGTATTCTCCAAAGACAGAGGGCTTGCGGACTGTCTCTAGGCCTAAGGTTTATGGCAGGGGAGCAACACAAGATATGCTTGCAGTAGAAAGCTGGTGGTGGACTCCTAGCATGTCTCCTGGTGTCTGTCTTCATCACCACGAACTGCTGGACTGAGGTCACCTATGGCCTCTCTCCACAGGGAGCAGTCAAGGACACCGCTACATGGATGAATGGTATTGCAGAAAATAAGCATTCTTAATTAGAGACACGTGGAAGAGACATGACACTCCATTACAGGCACTGATTATGGGATTATGTTGTTCTCTTTCTTTCTTTCTCTCTCTCTTTTTTTTTTTTGTTGTTGTTTTTTTTTGTTTTTTGAGACAAGGTTTCTCTGTGTAGCCCTGGCTATCCTGGAACTCACTGTGTAGACCAGGCTGGCCTCAGAAATCCTCCTGCCTTTGCCTCCCAAGTGCTGGGATTAAAGGGGTGTGCCACCACTGCCTGGCCAAGGCATTATGTTTTTCTTGATGGGTCTGAAAATAAAGACTGTGTGTGTGCGCGTGCACGCACAGAGAGGTGGGATGTCTTGGCTGGGGGACTACACCCGAGCCCATCCACATTCTCCAGCCAGGGGGGCATTTGACACTTTGCCCAGTTTGCTGTTTCCCTTCCAGCTCAGTTGCTCTGCCTTTGAGGTATTTAAAGCCTTGTCTTCTGGATGTGTCCATCATTCTCCATTGTGAGCAAGGTCAGTCCTCCATGGGAGGAAGGCTATAGGCAGACAGGAGAGAGACCTGTAGCTGTCCTGTTGCTCTCTTCCACCTCTTCACAGCCAGGCTGTTGGCAGGAATACTCTGCCAATGGCTGGGATTTTCTGATCCAAAGCCAGGCCTGGCACTGCAGCTTGCCAGCAAGCACATGCCTTTAAAAGGAAGCCTCTTCTCCCCTGGGCTGGGAACTTCCCTGCCTGATGTGTGATCCAGTCCCTGGGCTTGCCACAGCCTGAAGTACCCTCAGATACCCCCGCTCACTCTCTGCTTGGTCTGATGCTGGAGGCGAAGGTTGTTTCATTGACTGAGCTGGGTCAGAGGCCTAGTTCCTAGAGTCCCCCTTCAGGTTGCTATCCACTCCCCCAGCCTGGAAGGAGTTTGTGATGGTTTGACATTCACAGGCTGAGGTTCTGAATGCTCAGCCCTAAGCTTGTGTTACTTTGAAGGCTATGGGGTGTTTAGGAGCTAGGAGCAGCTGGCTGAAGTGGGTCACTGGGAGCAGAGCATATGAAAACCATACCTTCCCCAGTTCTGGCTCTGTTGACTCTGTGTCTGGTGCTCTACTGTGTGAAGAAAGGTCTATGATAAGTTTCTATTTGCACACCCTCCCCACACAGCAGACTGAAATACACCCAGAGCCACAGTCCACAATAAACTTTCATCTTTGTTTTTTTTTTTTTTTTTTTTAAGATTTATTTTATTATGTATATGAGTACACTGTTGCTGTCTTCAGGCACACCAGAAGAGGGCATCAGATCCCATTTCAGATGGCTGTGAGCCACCATGTGGTTGCTGGGAATTGAACTCAGGACCTCTGGAAGAGCAGTCAGTGCTCTTACCACTGAGCCACCTCTCCAGTCCCAAACTTGCATCTTTTAAGTGGTTTCTCTCTCATACTTTGTCACAGTGATGAGAAAAGTAACTGACACAGGACTTAGGGGTGATTGGAACTCCTAGAGAGGCACAAAGGGCAAAGGGCATTGGCAACAGTTCGCTGTTGCTATGCTCTGGCTCAGCACTCAACACAAACCCTCCTGTCAATCATACAGAAGAACATTCTCCTGGGAGTCACAAGGCTGGCTCCTGGATGAAAATCACTCTAATTCCCTCACCTCCGTTTCACGAGAGGTGCAGCGCTGTGGCCACGCCCTCTTTGGGCCCAAGCCGCCATTTTCTCACACAGAGAGGGGCCTGGCCTTGGAGGATCCATCTGATTAGCAACCGAGGCTCACAAGGGTCTCCCTCCCAGCAGGCTGCAGTGCCATATGAGGGTCTTGGACGGGGCTCCTAAACATAAAATGGGACCCTCGGAGGATGTTTGGGCTCTTAGCAACACATCTCTCGCTATGAGGCTATGAGCATCTTGTGCCTATGTCTGGTACAGCGACACTCGCCTGTAACCCCAGAGCTCAGGAACATTGAAGAAAGGGAGGCAGAAATGTAAGAGTCGCAGCTGGGGAGGAGCACTGTGAAACTCTTCTCCACGTGACATGGCTGTCACACCCACGGACGCAAAGCAGCCGTGGTCACCCCCACAAGACTAGGCCTGTGTGAAAGGGTCTCACAGGGCCCCACCCCTCTAGAGAAGCTGCAGGCAGTTATTGGATGCTAGGAGAGGAGGAGTCACTTTCTTCAGATGTGTATCTACTGGTAGGTGGCCCATGCACGCTCTAGTAAATAACTCTCTTTACAAGAAAGCCCTAATTAAACTCCGTGGGCCACCAAACAAAAACAAAACCACAAAACGTGAATGCAGGGGGTGGGGGTGGGGACTGGTTGGCAAAAAAAGAGGTTCGTTGGGGGCGGGGAATGAATAAGATCAAAATACATTATACATGTATGGAATTGTCAGATAATGAAGAATGAAACTTGAATTTAGAAAAAGAGGAGGATGAGGAGGGAGGAAAGCAAGAGCACAAACTGCAAGTGGATTTATAGAAAGAATAGGAAGAAAAGTCGGAGCTATGCAGAGTAGGCAGTGGAGGCAGCAGTTCAGGCGGCGCAGGGATTTAGAAGTCTCACTGGAGGTGTTAAAGCACTTAGGATTAGGGTGCTTGCCTCACTTGGGAGGCTAAGGAGCCTTTGAGAGGTGGCACTTAGTGGCAGAAAGGTCACCTGGGGATGTACCGTCAAGAGGGTTTGGTGGACCCCAGTCTCTTCTTTCTTTTTGTTTCCCGGCAACTGTGAGGTGAGCAACGTGCTCAACCGCACACCAATACCCCTCACCACAGGCATAGAAGCAATGGCTCCATAAGCAACCAGTCTGAAGCCTTTTCTCATCAGAAGTCCATTATCTCTGATATTTTGCTACAGTAATGGGAAGCTGACTAACACATTTCGTAATGGGCTATGGTAAAATTAAGAACTTATCTGGACTTTGCCCCCAGGTTCCTGACACACAGCTGCAAAAACTCCTATAATTTCCTGCCTGACAGAATACCTCATTATGTAAATGAGGTCAATTAACCTCAAGATGGAGGCCAGTTACCAGAAATACCAACCACTTGAAATGGAGGGTGACTGATACCCAAAGAGAGGATAGTGGCACTGGGGATTAAGATCAATCAGGTGGCCAATAAATCTGGACTACTCATATTAGATAATATCCCATTTAAAACTCTGAAAAAAATGGGAGCTGGAGAGATAGCTCAGTGGCTAAGAACATTGTCTGCTCTTCCAGAGGACCTGCATTTGATTCCCAGCACCCACATGGGGACTCACATCTGCCTGTTAACTCCAGTTCCAAGGAGTCTGGCAAGGTCTTCTGGCCTCTGAGCTCTGCAAACATGTGGTGAAAATACACACATGCAGGCAAAACACCCATATGCATAATAATAAACAAAGTATTAATGCATTAACGAAAATAATATATTTATAATGATTAAATAATAAATAATTAAAATAGTAATTAAAAATAAAATTCTCCACAACAAGGATCTTCGGGTGGGCAGGCTGATGTGCTGGGAGCGTTGTGAGTCTGGACTCCAGGGAACAAGTACAGGAAAGCTTTGTCTTCAGGATTCAACTAGCCTCTGCCCCAGGTGGACCCTTTCTATCAACAGTTGTCAGGAGAGCACGTTCCTGACTTCTTCAGATCGTTCTAACAAATCCTTGAACATGAAGTAGTCTCCCCAGTCTGAATAAGCAGTGGGTAGCCTGGAGACTCCCCTCATGTGGCTGGTGTCTGAAGTAAGGCCAGTTTTATGGAGGACTCTGTCCTTAACTTGTGGGGGTCTGGTGTTAACTCTGGGTGGCCAATGTCAAGGTTTGATTGCAGCCAAGACCAGCTGGGGGTGGCCCAGAACAGGAGCTCAGCATGAGGCATGAGCTTCCAATAGCTGATGGGAAACAATGATTCCTGACATGAAGACCAGACAATAGGGCCTCCAAAGCTATGAATGTATGACATTGACCTCCTTCTTAAAGCAAGGGTGACTGCAAGCTACAGGGGGTTGGTTTTCAGGATTTCAAAAGAAAGATTCCACTATAATGGATCCCAGGTTGGAAGCTAACTCACAGGCCAAGTGCACACAGTGGAAGACCTGGCTGAGTGAAGGAAAAACTCTGCCATGGATAAAGGAGGCATGTAACAAGGAGAGCCCCTTGCTCTTACACCTCAATCACAACATGACAGAGGCTGTGGTGTTCCCCTTGAAGGGTCTGTGGCAACCGGTAGGGATGTATCAGTACTTCTCACGTCACTGTAACAAACTACCTGACTAAAACAACTTAAGGTTGGAAAGGCTTGTTTGGGCTCAGTTTCAGCTTGGTGCAGCAAGGAAGGAGTTGGAGAGGTTGTGGCAGCAGGAGCATGCACCAGAGATGTCTCATAGCCTGGTGGACCAGGAAGTAGAAAGCTAGACCAGAGAGGTCTCTGTAGCCTCAAAGTCCTCCCCCTACCTCATGTCTGCCAGCCATGCCTCAAAACCGTGCCAGGTGTTGGTGACCAAGTGTTCAAGTACAAAAGCTAGTGGTGATGTTTCTCAGTCGAACCATAACATAACAAACCAGAAAATCTAGAATGTTTGGGTTTTTATGGATGCAGGTGTCTGTGTCTAAGTGCACGTGAGTGCAGAACTCAAAGAGGCCAGAAGGGGGCATCAAAGCCCTTGGAACTGCAATTACAGGAGGCTGTGAGCTGTCTCACAGGGTGTTAGCAATCAAATCTGGGTCTTCTGCAAGAGCAATGGATGCTCTTAATTGCTGAGCTGTCTCTCTCGCCCCCTTTTCAACTTTATGGAGGAGAGATAGCAACATGTACTCTAAGGAAGCTTGAATTTGGATATTTCCTCGCTGCTTTGTCTACTCACTTGTGCTGGGTGGTGGCAACAAGGTATAGATTTGGCCACATGGTCATTTAGGAGAAGCAAGAGGCCCTCCATGGCAGATTGTGCTCCTAAGCTAGCGTGTTTGGCAGGCAGAGAACACTGAACGTTATTATGACATAAGATTACTCTATTCACACCTTGGGATTTTATTCAACTGCCAAGAACAATATCATGTATTTTCTTTTTAATGGATAGAACTGGAGGCTATTGTGTTAATACAAACTAGACTCAGAAAAAAAATCATGTTTTCTCTCATATGCAGAACCAAGGAACAATTATCTTAAAATTTGGGACCAGTCTGGCCTACAAAGCAAGTTCTAGGACAGCTCAA